>CAUYPK010134669.1:0-34444 GCA_963574355.1 Loris lydekkerianus
ATTATGTGTTTAATATATTATTGTTAAAATTATATGCTTTTGTGTGAGTGTTTGTCTGTTTTGGCAGGTCACTGCGTGGTGTGGCTCTCTGACTCTCACAGTTTAAAATTTTGGCTCTTTGTGTTCGCCACCCCTGGTCTATACTTTGCTAATCGTCATCAGAATGCCCTAGGGCTCTTGTTAAACAATCAGATGCCTGGGCCCCACTCCAGACTTAAAGAACTAGAATCTTTAAACATGAGGCCCAGGCATCTGTCATCCCAATACCCTTGCTGGGGTATGTGTGCTGGGCCCTGGCTGCTGATGTGTGATTGGCGTAGGGAATCATGGGGCCAGGAGGTTACCACCAAACATAGTTTCTATGTCAGAGCTTCTGGGGATATGACTCCCCCAGTGGCTGGACGTAGGCATTTAACAGAGAAGGGCAGACTTCATCTTCTCAGCACCCATGGTGGCCAAGAGCTCTCAGAGCCTGGCAATGTACCCCAGTAGCTGTGGGATCTGAGAGAGAGTCATATATGTGTGCCCCAGGTCCTCTATATGAAAACTGGTCAGAAAGGTAATTATTGTTAAGGGGATTGAATGAAAAAAGGTAAACAAAGCTCTTGGTGTGGTATCTGGTATAGTCATAAGTGGCAGTTAATGTACCACAAAGCTTTGGCATCTTGGAAGGGGAAGTTACCTGGGGGTGGGGGGGTCACCGGGCCAGTGCCACTCACTCAATATCCGTGGGGTGGGGCAGGAGGCGGAGGGCCATCAGTGTCCCAGACCCCCTTGGTCACCCGCTGCGCCCCCCACACTAGGGGGAATTATCACACTGAAAGCGAAAGCATCTGCTGGCTGGCTCTAAGCCACTTCCTCCCTGTGAGCTGCGCCTCCCCCCTCCCCCCTCAGAAAGCGTGAGACACTCTTGAATCAGCACTGCAAAATCTTGACCCAGAATGCTGTGCTCAAGGGGGCCGTTTGGGCTCGGAGCCTGGATTTTCTCAACACCTCATCCCTTAAATGCTCAACGCAGCCCTTGAGAGTTCAGAGCAAGAATCACAAGGTCCTGGTAGAAAAAGCTGGAAGGAAATTTAATGCCAATGACCACACCCCTCATTTAGTGGATTGAAAACTGTGCCCCCAATGGAAATTTTCATGCTCAGAGACACGCAGCTGGCTGAGGCTGAGAGGTTTCAGTGCTCAAACCTGCTGAGACTCTTGGTCCAGGGCTCTCTCTAATACCCCAGGGCTTTTTAGAATTAACACACACAGCTCGGAGGAGCTTGTGAAAAGCGTGGATTACTGGGGCCACCTCCAGAATGTCTGAGTCAGTGGTCATGGGGACAGGCAGGAGTTAAGACCAAGCCCAGTGACTCCTGAAGCCTGTTTAGAAGCCGTTGTGACTAAAGCAACAACAGTGGAAAGCAAAAAATATTCACCCCAGAAATAACTGGCTGAACACCTCCCCAATGCGTACGATGCTTTATACCAAGTAAACAGAAAAGGAGGCAGATTTCATTAATCTTAATAAATGGGGATTGCCTTGGGAGAGGAAGGGGTTGGTAGGAAATAAAAAAAAATTGTGTGTGTCTACTCGTAAGATTGCATTAAACATTAAACTAAGCACAGTCTATTTAAAGTGCTGCCTTTGGATCTAAACTTAAGTAGCACTGTTAAAACCTGTGGCATAGCAGTGTATCTTGTTCAAATTTTAATTAGATTTCAGAACTAGCTACAAATATACAATTACGCAGTTTTGCTGGAATCTGGATGGCTGGTGAAATTAAGGACCCAAACCTTGTGCACCAGGGGCCTCCGAGGGCTGAATGAAGAGTGTGTTCAACGGGACACCCTTATTTCAATATTAATATTTTATAATAGTAACAGCCGACATTTGTGGAGTATGCCCTCTGTGCTAAGCAAGGGCATACATTTTTCTCATTTGTGCTTCAAAACAGTCCTAAAACATTCCTCTAATTCTGTAGGTCATAAAACCAAGTCAGTGGGAAAGTCTAGATTTGGACCAAGCAGTGGGATCCAGTGCCGGCTGTCTTAACCATTACAACCTGTGACAAGTTTGCATTCAAAAAGATTCGAAAGTTTCAAGGAGATTACAACCACACTCCGGCAGTAACAGCAACAAAGTGAACTGGGGGTGGGGAGGACAGGCAGGTCTTTTGAGGACTTGTGCTAATGTGGAATGACTGGTTAAGAATTGACTGTAATTAGCTTCCCGGGTACTGGGAGGTAACGCGTATTTGTACCTGAAATGGTTTGTTCTCTCAAGTATTTGAAATTGTCCTTCTTCTCAGTACATTTTCTTAAATGGGCCGGCTGGGCTCTGGGTGTTAATTGATGTTTAAGGAGGAGATGGTGCTTGAAAAGTCTCACCTAAGGACATTCTAAATGATTACATTTGCAGAGGCCAGTTACAGCCAAAACATTACTTTTCCCCTCTATCTGCTGTTGGAAAGGACCAAGGCTAGATGTGGGGAAACGCTGACATCATGGAACATTCAGGACTTATCCTGGCAAAGGTATTGGCAGCTGCTAAATATAACCGCAGATTGTCTTACCTCTGACACTGCCCAGGGGGGCGACACTTACCCGGAGAAAACCAGAAAGGCAAACGGACATCCAGTTTGTGAGGAGTTTTTCCACCACGGACTCCGTGCGTCTTAGCATGAGTTTAGGCTGCATGTTACTGGACTGTTCCATCAGGTCCCGGGTCAGTACCTCCAGGATGCTGGTCAGGTAGACCAGCTTGGTTTGCAGTGCAATGGTTAAGAAGGAGGCAAACAGACACCTGTTTAAAAAGAGCCCGAGTTAACCACCAGCCATAGGCTTGGCCGGACAACGATGGTAGTTTTTTTTTCTCTTTTTTGGGACAGAATCTCACTTTGTTGCCCTCGGTAGAGTGCCATGGTGTCTTAGATCACAGCAACCTCAAACTCTTGGGCTCAAGGGATCCTCTTGCCTCTGCCTCCCAAGTAGCTGGGACTACAAGTGCCCACCACCATGTGCGGTTACTTTTAGAGACAGGGTCTCACTCTTGCTCAGGATGGTCTCCAACTCATGAGCTCAGGCAACCCACCGTCCTCAGCCTCCCAGAGTGCTAGGATTACAGGTGTGAGCCACTGCGCCCAGCTAATGGTAGTGTCCATGGAAGCGAGCTGGCAAGAGGCATGGGGAGCTGTCCTGTTGGAAGCTGTTTCATTTCTTTTTTTCTTAAATGTTTATGTTCTGACCACTTCTGTCCTCAAGCCATAAAGCCACACACCAGTGTTAACTTCAGGATGTCTTCTGTGTTTTTAGTACTTAACCTATAGTAGTAACAAGAAGTGAGTCTCTTTCCCAAATTTTCAGGGTGTTTTTAAAATTAAAAATAACACTTCTGCTTTTTTTAAAATTAAGCATCTATATGGGTGGGTTTTTTTTTTTTTTTTTTTTTTTTGGTGTTGGAGTTTTTTAGGGGTTTTCTGGAGTGTGTATGTGTGTGTGTATCTTCAAAACAGAATTTGTTTTTGGAGCTGGTCTGGTAGTGCACCTGTACTCCTAGCTATCAGGAGGCTGAGGTAGGAGGATTGCTTGAGCCCAGGAGTTCAAATCCAGCCTAGAGGACATAACAAAATCCTGTGTCAAAATTTAAAAAAAAAAGAAAGAAAAGAAGAGAAAGAAAGGAAAGGACGGAAAGAAGGAAAAAAGGGAGTAAGGAAGAAAAAAAGGAAGGAACGGAGGGAGGGAAGAATTTCCGTTGGGGTGGCATGATCTGAAGTGCAGATATCTTGGCCGCACGAACACCCAATCAAATAACCATGGAAAGTATATGCTCTCAAGATAACCACATTCAGGTAGTGATTTAGAAATAAGGGGCTCAGGTTTTATTTCCTTTATTTAAAGGCTTTCGAAACATCAAAGAATTGACTTAATACCTGTCCTTCACCGAAAAGTTCTTCTGCTTTTCAAGGGTATGGATGACAGTCACAAGAAAACTTTTATTACAGATTAGGGCATCCAAAGCTGTGAGGCTTTCGTTCTTGTTATTGGCGTCTCTGTTCTAGAAAAAAAAAAGAGAGAAGAAATACAATATAATATAAGTTTAAAGTTAGAAAGTAGATCCACAATGGGTTTTCCAAGACAATGAATTATTTAATATTGAATTCATGATCCCAAAAAACCCACAATAAGAATTCAAAGTAATAATAATGGCGATGATAATGATAATGATTACACAATGAAAGTCAGGCAGTCACTGGACTAGAAATGAAAACTCATAGAGACTTACATGCATATCTTCAGTGAAGATGTGTGTGAAGCCACCTGACTGAGAGGAAGGAGACACTTTTATTATTCATAACATCCAAAGGAAATGAAGAGTGTATTTTTGTTATAATATCCAAGTCCGTTTTAATAACGTAGAGACACTATTTGCTCATCTGAAGAGCCCCTGGGCTTATGCTCGCTGCATATCCTCCAATACATAACAAATAATTATTCAGCTCTCAAGAAACGCCAACAAGTTGTGAAAGCCTCTAAGACGAATAATTACCATTGCATCAGTCCCATTTTGGGTAGATGAAAGTATCATCTCACGTTTTAAAAGAATTGACTCAAAAGTTGAAGAGGTCCTCGGTGAAGATTATGCAAATGTCAGACCACTCCTCCAGCAATTTGCCTTCTAAGGATAAATATTAGAGTAAGTTTTCACAAGTCTTAGCTAAGTAGCATCTCTTGTCTCAATTCACAATGTTACTCCAGGAGGAGCTGGGTAGTTAGAAGCACTGAATCTGAGCCACACCACGAGGGTTCCAGTCCCGGTTTTCTCTCATTCTGGTAATGTGACTTTGTAAGTTACTGAAGCTGTCTGTGTCTGACTTTCCTCATCTATCAAATGGGAACAATAATAGTGAAAATAAACAATGGAATGCATAGGAAGTGCTCTATGTCAGCTGTTGTTTCTATTCTTAATTTATAACAGACTATAATGCTACTACCCTACTGATTTCCTTTCTTCCTTCCCTTCCTTCCCTCTCTTCCTTCCTGTTTCCTTCCTCCTTTCTTTCTGCTGCTTCTTTTTTTTTCACAGCATCTTACTCTGTTGCCCTGGGTAGAATGTTCTGGTTTCATCATAGCTCCAAGCAACCTCAAACTCCTGGGTTCAAGTGATCGTCTTGCCTCAGCCTCCTGAGTAGCTGGGACTACAGGCACCTGCCACAACACCTGGCTAGTTTTTCCTGTATTTAGTCAAGTATCTCACTCTTGCTCAGGCTGGTCCTGAACTTCTGAGCTCAAGCAATTCACCTACTTTGGCCTTCAAGAGTGTTAGGATTACAGGCATGAGCCACCGCACCTGACCACCCTCCTGGTTTCTAAAATTATTTTTATGTATCATGCTAGGTACCTCCTGAATATAAACTTTAAATTTGAGTTATTTTAATGTACCATAGATCTTATTGGAATGGATTCAATTTTAAAAGTATGTTGAATAATACTTTAAATGAGTCAAAAGAATGAAAATATAAACTCAAACATTCAGGTTTTTCATTTTTGGTAATAATTGAAATTTTGAGTTGATTTTATATCATAGTAAATTTCTTCTGCAGAGAAGTTCCCTCCACACTTCCAAATTTGCTGGCCCAAGAAAAAGACCTCAAACAATTTTGGTTATGTTTTCTCCTAGTAGAAAGAAGAAGAAAAAAAAATACCAGACCCTAAACTTGCATTTTCTACTTCTCAATATTTCTCTACTGAACCGACTTCATGTAAATGGATGGTTGAAGCAGATTGATTCTGAACTTTAAATAAGGAAACTCTGCCCTGGTTCTCTGTGTTTTAAAGCTCTTTCCTCCTTTCATTCTAATCTCCCTTTTCCAGGAGGTTAGAGCCTCTGCTTACCCTTATTTCTTCTCCTTTCAGAAAAACAAAGAAGAGTCAATATAATAAAAAGCAAGGCTTCAAAAGCCAGAACCACCAAGCAGGGCAAAGAACCAGGGCACTGGTGATCCCCTGGCTGCCTCAGAAAACCTACAATTTCCTTTGGGTTTTTTTGCCTGTTGCTTTCTGGCAGGTGTCGATCACTCAAATGCTCCCAGCCCCAACCTCCAGGCCTGCAGGATTTGGCTCCCAATCAATTAGGGAAAGGCCTAATTATAGGAGGGCTTATCTGCAGCCTGGAATAGATTTCAAGGGATATTGTCCTATTATCATGTTTCCCTGCTCTAATCTTAATTATTATAAATTCAATTTTGCTTTCGGGCTTCTCGATAGGGTTCTGACAAATTTATGCTTGTTTTTCTTGGGTTCCCTCCTTTAATGACTTCTCCTGACTTCAAGTTTTACGGCTTTCCCAGTTGTCTTTCAAGATTGTACATAACCCTGAGTTAAATCAGTTTGGCTCCTTGCAGCTATCTCCTCCCAAAATAATGCAGCATTTTCCTAGACTATATTATATATATATTTTTTTTCTTTGAAACATTCCACTTGCAGCGGTTTTCCTTTATATTCATCACTTTATCTTATTCTTGATTACCAAATTTAGAAGATAGAAAAATTTCTTTTTTAGGACACAGATTACTCCATTCAGCACTCAAGGGCAATCATTAACTGTAAAAGCCTACACAGTACTCATGTTGATAGTCAAAATCTCCAGTTATCTTGTTGCTATTAAATTCTTAATGGGGATCTCAGAAAGCTGGGAACCAGGACTCATAATGCAACCTGGCAGAGTCCCTGCACAGTCATCCTGATTCAGGGAACTGAGCCACCCTCCCCATACAGTGCTCGGCCATAGACATGGATAAGGCGGCAAATGGCAAATCTTGGAGGGTATATTAAGAAAAAACTTCATCAGTATAAAAAAAAACTCAAGTCCTATTTATAGCCTTCTTGATTTACAATACTAAGGCCTGGACCAAAAAATATGGCGGGTGTTTTATGGAAGTATTCCAACCTCCAGACACAGCATCACGTATCATGATGTCCACTTCTGGAATTATAGAGAAACTCGAAATTGCTTACTGCCTGAGTCTGGGTTTCTGAACTGTAGGCTTCTGGCCAACTGCAGTGGAGAAGCTTCTAGTAGGGTGATACAAACTCTCCTTTGGCTGGAGAGATTTCTGGGATTGCTTAGAAGTCGAGATTTTAAATAAGACAGCCAGTGTTGGTGTGTTCCAGGGATTGGGCCTCTCTGTGGTCAACCATTCTGGACCAGAAAAAAACAGAGGGGAGAGATGCAATATGGTGGAGCTGGGGTATCGGGACATGAAGCTGATGATATGGAGAATGGATGTAGCTCACCAAAGACTTGAGAGGGTAAATGAAGAGGCTGAGTGAGTGGGTGAGAAAATGGAGGTGTTACAACGTAGGTGAGACCAGCAAGCCAAAGGGTTAAGTAGACTACTCCTCAGAACCCTAAGACAAATGAATCAATCAGTCTGTGCAGCTATTTCTACTAAATGAGGGTGATACAAGCTGATCAGCTGAAGAAATACTGCTGAAGAGAACCCTATAACTCTACATTGCTAAAAATGACTATTTTCGAAATAATAATAATAATAAATAAATAAAAAAAATGACTGTTTTCAACTCAAATCCCATCTCTGTCTACTCTCCTCCCTGTTGGCCGGTAGAACTTTTCATTTCCAGTAGAGAAATAATAGTGAATAATCTAGTAGCTGCAGTGTAAGTCATGCAGATAAAGACAACAAATTGGCCAGCTCACAATTTATTGATTTTTAAATAAACTAGCTCACTTCCCAGCTACACATTCACTTCTAAACCGGGAGTAAAATAAAGCAAGAGTCATCACTCTGAACTTCTGTCCCTCCTAGGTTTTTGTTACTGGACAAAGAGTAATTGCCAGTGACCCATCACAGCATTATACCCTAATCAATGCAATTAATAATTATCCCCCTCCTGCTCTGTTCAAGCTTAAGCCATTGTTTTGCACTGAGCATATTAGCCACAGCTGCCTTGGGAGCAAACACCCCTTTTTGACAATAGCAACAAGCACCTTCATTATTATTCAAGACTTAACCTTAGGAATATGATCAATGCTCTTTTACCTCAGGGAAGAAAGTTCTCAGAGCAAAATGTTTGTAGTCAAGGAAGGGAACAGTTCCAAAACTATCAACCACATCCAATTTATCCATCTGCAGCTCAGCAAAGCCTGCAAAACAGAATCCCAAGAGCAATATTTTAACTCAACAAACAATGGATAAGATGTTCTGCTGTTTTGTCTAACACAGAGTATGACCTTGGTTTTCATTAAAGAAGAAACAATAGATAATTACTTGGTTGGCTGCAAAGACGAGCTGAAATAAAGCACAGGGCCAGGCCCAGGCCCTGCTGTTCAGTTATCTTCTATTGTATAAACAGTTCTCATTATTGTGGCCATCTCTATTGAAGGATTAGAAAAAAATATACAACGAAAAGACTTGCTTTTCTACAAATAAAATTTTGGAGCCTACCATCACGTATCTCTTTCCGGAGCTCACTCTCCAGGAGTTCCAGCTGTTGACTCTGTTTGCGACTTAGCTCCTTAGATTTGTATCTGGTCACCCCCACGGCCGCTAAGGGACAGAGAGTCTGTGTCAGTTACAGTCAATAAATCAAACAAACAAACCTTTATAGTTTTGGAGGGGTTTTTGAGATAGAGTCTCACTGTCGCCCAGGCTAGAGTGCCATGGTGTCAGAACTCACAGCAACCCCAAACTCCTGAACTCAAGCGATTCTCCTGCCTCAGCTTCCCAAGTAGCTGGGACAACAGGCACCTACCACTATACCCAGCTAATTTTTCTATTTTTTTAGTAGAGACGGGGGTCTCGCTCTTGCTCAGGCTGGTCTAGAACTCCTAAATTCAATCAATCCACCCCTGGGAGCCTCCATGCCTGACTATAGTTTTGTAAAAAAAATTATAAGTAGAAGGAGAGAGAGAGAATGAGAATAGAAAATAGTATTTAAGAACTAGATATTATAAAAATAAAATTTCCCAGTGAAGGGGTCACTGTAAGGGAAAGGGAAGATGCTAAAAAGCAATAGGAAAAAAAAACCCAAAAACAAAAAACCACACTCATCTTAAAAGTGAAAACTAAATCAAATAACCTTCACTTGTAACCAAAGATCCCAGTTGGCTGAAAAGTAATGAAACAAGTCAAATTCCCTTACAGCTGCAGCCACTTATATTGTTCCATTCTTTTTTAATGTTTCTAAGCATCCCTGGAGAAATAAAGTTGTGTTTCAAATGCAGAAAGGAACTACAAGTTCACTGCTGGCTACGTAAGCCAAAGTTACATAGACCAATGTGGCGACCTGACGAGTGAGCCACAGGGAACCCCACCCACCCCCAATCCAGGTATTGGGCCTTTCCCCACCTCATCTTGCTCCTAACTGCAGTGCAAAGGCAATAAACAAACCCTACTGGTCCTTGAGTTCATGTTCTTATTCTGCCATTTCCTGAAAGCTGTGTGACTCGGGTTAAGTTCCTTAGCATCTCTGTGCCTGCCTCCCTGCCTGCCTTTTCTGTAAGAGCGCCTCCCTCAGTATGATGTCGAGAGGATTATACAAAGTAACTCACAGAAAGCATTAAGGACTTATTCTTTTTTTGAGACAGTCTCACTCTGTGCCCTGGTAGAGTGCCGTGGCATCATAGCTCACAACAACCTCAAACTCTTAGGCTCAAACGATCCTCTTGCCTCAGCCTCCCAAGTAGCTGGGACTACAGGTGCCCACCACAACTGCCAGCTATTTTTAGAGATGGGGTTTCTCTCTTGCTCAGGCTGGTCTCAAACTCTTGAGCACAGGCAATCTACCACCTCGGACTCCCAAAGTGCTAGGATTACAGACGTGAGCCACCGTGCCCAGCAAGAACTTATTCTTTAAAAAGAATAAGTATCCAACAATCAACTATCATTATTATTCTAGGAAGTTTCTCTTCTTTAAATAAAAATTACCTGATAAAAGGGCTCTGCAATCAGTAGATGTGAATAATGCTGGAGGAAACAGAATTAAATATGGTTCTTCACTGGACCACTTTACAAAGTCAATAGTCTTAACCATAACATGCATTGTGCATCTCTAAGAAAGAGTAGACAGTGATTCCCAAACTTACTTAACCATGGAACCTCCAAGAGGAACACCACTTGGGACCATTGTTCTTTAGGCTGCACTTGGAGCAACACTGGCTTGTGCATGCAAAGCCTTTCACTCATCTCCTGTAGCGCTAGAGACTTATACAGTTATCAGCACAGCAGTGCTCCATGAACATAAGGTAAATGGAAGCAGGGATGAATGAATGAATGAATGAATGAGTATATAGAAGGAGGCATCAGCAAGTGCCCCTATTAGCCTAAAATGTTAGAAAGACAACATCTATGTAGTTCCTTTTTCAATGAAGCATAAGAGAAAACAGACTTGGAAAGCAATTCAGAAACAGAGTCACAAACTAAATGGTTACATAAATGAGTTAAATGGCCTGGGTGGAGACAATAGGGAGGAGTGAAGACTGAGGTAAAACCCCAGGGGGTGGCTGCTCCTCAATATTGTAAACTGACACTATGGAAACTCTGTGATCCAACAAATCCAAATCTTTCAAGGTTTTGAGAGAAGTTTTTCAATGTGAATAACTCATTTTTAAATGTTATCAACTACTTGATAGTTTTTTTAAAAAATGTGATGTGGGCCAAACAAAACATCAGTAGGCTGGATTTAGCCAGTGAGCAAACACCCTGGGCTCACTGTGCGTGGATGAGCCTTGGGACACTTTCAGAGATGATACAGATAACACTTCTCAAGTGCAGTTCTCCCCTGAAAATCAGGGTTGAAAAGGGGTGGGGGGATGAGATGACCAAGTCCTGGGAGTCCAACATCCCAGAAGACTTGGGGGAATAATCCAAATGTCCCCTTGTCATCACAATGGGGAAGCAAAGTGAATTATTTCTCTCCATCACCAAGACACCATCTTTGTAATCCAGACTTTTATTAATGAATCATTCTTTAAAATGTTTAGAAACCCCTCAGTGTGTACCTACTATTCCTCTCCCAAAGTTCTGATTTGGGTTTTCACCCATTAATACCTAATTGAAGCAAACAGCCCCTGAAAGCTGAAAGTCTGCCTGCCTGCCAAGAAGCCCCAGGGAATAATTTCTCTGACAAAATTAAACAGGGCACTTACCAAAAATGACAATCACTAGCAAGACAGGAAGCACAATCAGAAAATACCAAGTGGAAGGAACTGATTCCTGCTCCACATACAGCTCCAAGTTTCCCAGCTTGACCTAATGGGACAAAGAATGTCTTAGGTGCAGTTGAGTTGGGTACTATATTTATGTACATAATTTCTTCCCCCACATGGTTTCAAGATGCAAAAGAAATGGTGAGCTAGGTATGATACCTGAGTTCAAGCCCTGTCCCTGGGCAGAGTAACTATGTGCCCTTGAGCAAGGCCAGGACAGTCACTGTACCTCAGTTTCCTGATGCATCAGTTGAGATGCACTGGGCTAGACCTATATATTCTACACATTGTCCCTCTTTGAACTGGAATTTTTTTTTTTTTTTTTTGAGACAGAGTCTCACTCTGTCACCCTGGGCAGAGTGCTGTGGCATCACAGCTCACAGCAACCTCAAACTCTTTGGCTTAAGCCATCCTCTTGCCTTAACTTCCCAAGTAGTTAGGACTACAGGCCTCTGCTATAGCACCTGTCTAGGTTTTCTATTTTTAGTAGAGATGGGGGTCTTGCTCTTGCTCAGGTTGGTCTCAAACTCCTGAGCTCAAGCGATCCACCTGCCTTGGCCTCCCAGAGTGCTAGGATTATAGGTGTGGGCCACTACTCCCAGCTTGAATGGGGAATTTTAAATTGCAGAACTGGGGACAATAAAGAGGTGGTAGCCAATGGATAAGAAGCTCCCTACCCTTTATTCCAAGGGAATAACATGACTTTTATTTTTCTTTTATTTTGAATAAAGCATTCTTTGGCAAAAACCAGTTTGATAATGTTGACTGGATGATTGCTGAAGACCTTTTCCAGTTTTGGCTTTTTTTTTTTTTTTTTTTGGTTATAAAAATTTCATAAAACCTTGTACAGGGAAAAGCTCGGCATCAAGCCTTATTTTTCCATTGCTGTACATACAAGTGTTAAGATGCATCAGTCCTTAGAACCACACTGCCCCACGGAGGCATCTGAGCAAAGTGGCTAGAGCAGATTCTGGATCCAGATGGCCTAAGTTCTCCACCCCAGCTTTGCCACCTGCTGTCCTTCCCAGATGTATCATCTTGAGTTGGGCCCTCAACCATCTGGTCCTCTCTCTCCTCATCTCAGAGATGGGACATTGACAGAGAAGATTAAATGCGTTGTAGCACCCAAGTGAGTCGGCTTGTGACACTCTGCTCAGAACTGCCCTCTGGCTTCCCAAGCACACGAGCCAAGCTCTAACATGGCTCACAGGGGCCTAATAATCTCCTCTCCCCATTAATTCTCTAACCTCCTCGTTTGGTTTTTCTACTCCAGCCATACTGGCCTCCTAGTTGCTCACCAAACACCCGACGCAGGCTCCGACCTCGGCACCTTCGCAGCCCCCTTTCCCTCTGCCAGGAGTGCACGGCCTCAGACGGCCCACAGCTCGTCCTCTCCTCCCTCAGGTCCCTTCACAGGCAGGCCTTTCCTGCAAAAGCCGCAGCACTGCCTCCCCCACACAGCTCTTCTCCTCCCTGCTCCATTTTCCTCCATCACAATTGCCACCATCTAACACTTTTTTTTTTTTTTTTTTTTTGCAGTTTGGCCAAGGCCGGGCTCGAACCCGCCACCCTCAGCATATGGGGCCGATGCCCTACCCAATGAGCCACAGGTGCCACCCGCCATCTAACACATTTTTATAAATTTATTTCCTTCACTCTTTTTGTCTCTTTTTACCTCCATCAAGGCAGATGCTTCTTTCTGTTTTTTTCTCTTTTATGTCCTCATCACAGCAGAGGCTCTCAGAAAATGAGTTGTGAAAAGCTAAGAAGGCTAGCATTTACTCTTCTCAACTAACAGAGGAGTGAGATCACTGGTGGGTTTAGTTGTTATTCTTGATTTTATGTCTAGTATCCCCCTCTCTGCCATATAGATGGACAGAGGGAGGCTCAGGGAAGTCTAGTGACCTACATAAGGCCACACAGCTGTTATCTGGTGCTATTGGGATGTGAACACCTTTTTGGTTTTGCCTTCCAGTCTGCTAGCTTTGCTCCTGTCCCTTATTCAATTATTCATGACTGTAGATCATAAAGCCTTTTTTAATATGGGCTGTGCAGAGCTTCATATGGCATGAACACTATAAAGGGTGACTTCTAATACGTTTTTATTGTGGAACATAAATATACCAGTGATGGGTCTTCCAAACATGTCTGGGGAAAGATTAATTCAGGAAGTATGACTTCCTAGTGTAGGGAGCATCCCACAACCCAGAGATGAGTTGGTCTCCATCAGAGTCTAATGTTACCCTGAGTGTGCCAAAGGGATCCTGGTTTGGGGTTTCTGCTAAGACATTTGACCTCCATATTTGAGAAAGGAATGGCAGCTCACTCAGCGATGGGTCTAGAGATTTTGTTTGCAGATGCCACTTCTAAATGTATAGCTAGAACAAAAGCTATCAAGACTCATTAGGATCATGGACAATGGTGCGTTGAATGCTTTGACATTCAAACAAACATATGGCTGGACTGCGCCAGCTATTTTAGAGATATTATGCTTGGGCTCATAGTGCCAGCTTTGTTTATCTTCTGTTTAAAGTGAAGATTGGAAGATCCATAAAAGATTCCATTCTGGCCTCTAGTTGAGCCAAGGAATCACCAAAAATCATGTAGAGACAGCAGGTAGGACTGCCAGCTGACTTACACGAACTTTCTTCGAAGAAGAGGCGATGGTGCTTGCAGTTGTGATATTTGTAATTTTGCAAAGGATGGTGGTAAGATCTTGGTTTCTAGTTATGTCTTCAAAGCTGCAGTTTAATTGTTCATTTTCCCCATGGAAGAGAGTAATTTCAATGTCTTTCTTGGAAATGTTGAAGTTATCATTTTCTTTCTGTGAAGAACACGACGAAGATGAAGAAATCAGGGCAGACATGGAAACTCACAAGCAAAAGCTCACCTTTCCAGTCAAAGGGGCAAGGGGACTTCCCACCCCACCCCCCAAAAAGAGAAACATACTTGAATTTTTACTTCCAATTCTTTGTCCACTTCCGATTCTACACGATACCCTGTAAACCTGGGGTCCTCAAGATACTGCAAGGTTCCGCAGTTGAGGTAGGTGTCTTGTACCCTTAGCTTCACCGTGACATTCATGCGCACCTTGGAGATCTTCAGACTGGGAGCTAAAAACCTGCACGTGGTCGCCATACAGTATTCAGAGACCTGGGAGAGAAGAAAAGAGCATTGGAAGAGCATTTCACTTGTAAAACCCAAGTCTGCTAGCTATGTGACCTGGGCAACTTCTTATTGCTTCTGTTTTCTCATCTGTAAAATGGGTCAGCGATACTACATCCCTCACGGCATGAAGTTACATGAAATGAGAGACGGCTCATTGGATTAAATGAGGGATAAATTAAATGAGGGTATGCACATACAATTACTTAAGACAGAGCCGGGCACAGAGTAAGCACTCAACGTGTGATGGTCATGTCATCATTAATGCGATGCGCGATGATGCCTGCAGTTTCAGGGGTTGTGTAGGAAAAAGAGATTACGCAGAAAGAAGTAGGCTACAGAAAGGGGAAGTTGTAGGTCCAAAGGGCTTAGGTGTCCTTGGAGTCAGCCCGTGAGAGTCAAAGAAACCACGAGAAGGGAAGAGGAGAGCCCCCCTCAGCCCCCAAGGCCGGCCCCTGCCCTGCCCGCTGCCGGCGCCTCGCTCTTTGTTGGGGAACCTTCTGTAGGGCTTTAGCAGAAGTCACCAACCGCAAGGAGGAAAAGGCTTTTCAGGCATAACAGAAAACAGGAGAAAACAACAGTAAAAGGGACAATGTGTCCCCTGTGAAATGAAGAGCATGAAAACCAGAAACAATGCAGAAAAGATGGCCTGATTAACGGGTTTACTTTAAAAAGAAAAAAAAAAACCCAACAAAAATGAACTGTCCTTTTCAAGTGTACAGAGAGGCAGGCAGAAGTTGTTGGTGGGTTAGGGGAGGCTGGCAAACATTTTGAAGAAGAGCAATTATAACTCATAAAAAGAAATTCATCAGGTGAAAAGAACTATTCTCCCCCAACATCCCCCGCTCCTGGCACCCCACTGGAGTTTCTGAAAGAGGACAGGAAGACAGGGGGGAGAATCTGACACAAAGAGCTGAGGCTTGGGCATCTGCAACCTCCCTTCTACCATAACATCTTCCCCAACTACAGCCCTCAGCCTCCCCCACCTCGTTAGGAGGAAACCCACTAACCCAGCTGCCTCCACTTCTCTGACAGCCTTAACTGTGAGCAGGCTGACTTTTTACTGCAGATGCCTTCAAGAAGGATTACTCAAAACAGGATCATCCCGACCTTTTTATATCCTCAGGATTCTATATTTCAAAACTAGTGATCAAGTCTCATGAATCCGAAATACTTTTTCTCTAGTTTCTGAGCAGCTTCTCAGATGCCTTCCCTTTATTTCTTGAAATGAAGCTTTTTGGGCCCCGCCCAGTGGCTCATGCCTGTAATCCCAGCACTCTAGGAGACTGAGGTGGGTGAATTGCTAGGCCCCACCCAGTGGCTCATGCCTGTGAATTGCTTGAGTTCAGGAGTTCAAGACCAGCCTGAGCAAGAGCGAGAACCCCATCTCTAAAAATTAGCCAGGCATTGTGGTCCCAGCTACTCAGGAGGCTGAGGCAAGAGGATTGCTCAAGCTGTGAGCTATGATGGGATAGCACTCTACCCAGGGCAACAGAGTAAGACTCTGTCTCAAAAATAACAAACACAAAAACAGAAGAAAACGAATGAAACTTTTCCACCAGATTCCATCCTAGGTGCCCCTCCCTTCCTCCTCTGTGCTCTCACCCCCCATGGTGTGGCCCCCATTCTCCCTCCAAGGACAAAGCACTTGAGACCTGCACTGTTAACTGCAGCCCAGTGGACCTGCTGTCAGCCTGCAAGGTCAAACACACCTGGTCATTGTCACAAGAACCTCTGCAGGCTTCTCAGCCTTTCTTCAGTTCCTGCCTCTCCCAAAGCACCCGTGTAGCAGAAAGGATCCCTAGACCTACGTCCCTCCTGCTCGAAGATTTTCAACAGCTCCCTGCTGCCTGCAGAAGTCAGGGCAGAGTTTCCAGTCTGACTTTTGTGCGGCCCCCTGCTGCAGACACACTTCACTCCATCCCTGTCTCATTTCTCTTCCATGTGGAAACACCTTCTTGGACTCCCAGGGATTCTGAGCCAGAAAGGACCCCGAGAACCCAGAGCTTGAGGACACCCTGTACGCTGACTTTCTATCCCAGTGTAGACTTGCTATCTCCCCCCAGGAAGGCAATGTGACCTTATGCCTACACCCAGCAAGACATTCTGTCCACAGTAGGTGTTCAATAAATTCTAGTTGATTTGGAAACAGCGTTTCGGAGGGAGAGCAAGTTCATTGACAAATGCAGGCAGTGCCTCTGGCCCAAGGGTCAATGTATATGAATCAATCAACTGGATGTGTGTGCAACCTGTCAAAATAGTAGCAGAAAGTATCCCAGTATTCCTACAGAGCCTGGGAGTAGACACTCGAACCGGCTGTGAGATATGCTGGCAGGTAGATAGGTACATAACAAGAGTGTAAGGATGATGGAGCAGGCGGCCTCCTAAATTTGGGCCTGAGCCCACACTGGTCCCAAGCAGGGATGAGGTCTGCAGCCACCTTAGATCTGCCCCATGTGGCAGGAAGTGGTTAGGTAGGGCCTCAGAAAGGCTGCTCTCCTCACATCTGTCTTCAAGGAAATGGAGAAAGGGGAAGACAGAATGGGGAAGAGCCTTCAGGAAGAGTGCAGAAGTGCGCTCAGAGGCCCAGCTTGTCTCTGAAACCCCTCAACTCTTCTCTTATTATTTCTGGCTTCAGAAGCTTCAATCTTGAGACCTGGGCAGTGGGTGGGGACTAGACACCTTCTACAATTTCCACTGTGGGGAGATGAAACGCAGGAGAAGGTGGGATTAGATGGCGGGGCTCAAATTGGGTCAGGACGCAGCAGAAGGAGAAGCATTTGACAAGGGTTCTGGGACTTTTGCAAGTCACCTAAGCTCTCACAGCATTGGAAGCGCCACCACCCACTCTTCGCAGAAACGCTATTCTTCTGTCCATCACACCTTAACCATTCACGAGGCATTTTCACACATATTCATAAGCATTGTCTCATTAAAGTGACTTGCCGCAAATTACACAAGGAGAAAATGGCAGGCCTTGTCACGCCAAGTTCTATTCTGCTGCTTCTGTGCTACAATTAGAAATATTCAACTATAAGCATAGGTTTTATTATTTCTGTTCTACCACGGATAAGATATATCATACAACAGGTAAAAATTTATATAGATACCCAAGTCATAGAAATAAAAAATACTCCCAACATGATAGTATAGTGTGATAAAAACAAAATCATCCTTGAAAATAATTATTATTAAAAAGCAGCTGAACACTTACATTCATGTTTCCTTTTAACTCATGTGAAATGATTAAGCTGTCAATTACATCAAAATTTCTGCCCGTGATGATTATATTTTGACCACCACTGCAAAGGAAAAAGAAAAAACAACAATAAGCGTTTCATCCTAAACCCACTAGAATTTGCATTTATGAACGAAGCTATCAATTTATTCACATTTAATATTAAACACAGTTATGTTTGAGAGCAAATTAACTAATTTTAATTTCAAATGCAAGACAATTTTAGAAGCCTTTTCAGGATACTGGCCACAAATTCATGGTTTTCAAGATGCATAAATATAAAAATTCAGGTCAGATCTTATGTTAATTCTAGGAAAATGCCCAAATTCTTTAATGGAATATGAATTTTGTTACGTTACATTGGCACCTATAATCAGATCAGCAGCTGTACCTTGAAAAGGTTTCACTAAACAGAATTTTGTTTGATTGCTGTTTAATCTATATGAAGATGCTTCAATCTAACAATTTTCAAAATCAAACTCCTAACCTACCAATTATATTTTATTTAGGAGACAGGGAACACTTTGGACAAGGTAAAATTATAAATGACATTAGAAGGATATGTTTCTATCTAGTTAACCACACAAATAACAGCTACATTCAATCTCACCAAAGGCAAGCCAAATGATTTCAGGTAGTCTCAGCACATAATCACGTAATAGCAAAGCGGTCACTGGGTGTGAAATGAACAGCTGGCCACAGCTCTCACTGCCCTCACCAGGTCACTGGGTACTCATTTTAGGGGACAAGAGCCTGAGCATGTCAGGTCCAAGAGTGGGCTGCGTCCTTGATGTCAAGACTGGGGGTGGGCAGGAGCTGCTCAATTTGTATAGGGCAGAGGAAGACATTGAACCCTGAATCCTCCAACTACAGCAGGGGGACCTGAGTTGGCCTCATGCCCACAGCCATTGCTAAAAAGTAAATAAAGCAAAGCATGCTCTGCTGATGGCCAGACTGCAGAGCCACGTTCTTACTCAAGGCACAGTGACCCAGGAGCAACCAGGACACCCAGGCTCAGAATGTCACCGGTAACAAGGCAGTAAAAAGTCTCTTAATTTATACTAAAGCAAGATTCTTTAGTTGCTCAGGGCACAACATCCCAGGACAGGCTGCCTGGGAGCCTGGGGCAAGTTGTTCAAACCCTCTTTTTGCCTCAGTTCCCTCATCTGCAAAAGGGACGACTCTTTTTTAAGAGTGAATTTAAAAGTAAATCTCTTAAACTTGTTGTGAGGAATAACCTGGTGAACAGATGAACATACCAGGCCTGTGTTGAGTGCCACATCACTGTCTGCTTTTATACATAGCATGGAATTAGTTCCAGGGTAGGGGAGTGGGTGTTATGCTAAAGCTTTGGTTTTGCAATTTTAATTTTTCCTATTCCATTATTAGGGGATGAATAGTGTTCCTGTAAAATTTGTATGTTGAAGCCCCAGCCCCCCCTACCTCAGGAGACGGTGTTTGGAGATGGAGTGGTTAAAGAGGTAGTTAAGGTTAAATGAAGTCCTTGGGGTGAGCCCTAATCCAATATGCCTGGTGTCCTTATCGGAAGGAGAGATTAGAACACAGCCCCTACAAATGGAAGCCCACATGAAGACAGCCGAGGGCAAGCCACAGAGAGAGGCCACTTTAGACTTCCAACCTACAGGACTGGGAGGAAATACATTTCTTTTTCTTTTCTTTTCTTTTCTTTTTTTTTTTTTTGAGAGAGTCTCACTCTGTTGCTCTGGGCAGAGTGCAGAGGTGCCATCACTCACAACCATCTCAAACTCTTGGGGTTGAGCAATCCCCTTACCTCAGCCTCCTGAATAGCTGGGACTATAGGCATGCGCCACTACGCCCAGCTAGATTTTCTATTTTGAGTAAAGACAGGGTCTTGCTCTTGCTCAGGCTGGTCTCGAACTCCTGAGCTCAAGAAATCCACCCCTTTCAACCTTCCAGGGTGTTCAGATTACAGGAGTGAGCCACGGCGCCGGGCCTCTAGCCTAGGTTCTGATACCAACATGGAACTCTTCACTGTGTACCACTCCCGCTCATGAGAAAAAGCTTCTTTCTCATATATTTCATTTTATAACCATTACAGTAAGCTGTTTTGAGTTATTTGGGAAATTTCAGGAACTACTGAAATGAGAAGCAGTATCAATCTTTTAAATATGTTCCCTAAGTGAGAGATGGAAATTCCTAAATGAACTTTAGTGTATGAATCTAATACATTAAGGGGAAAAAAATTCTCTCCCTAGCTGTTGACTTTTTAGGTTTGTTTTTTATGACATAATTAATATTTTTTAAAATTTCATGGATATGTAATAGTTATACATATTTACATGGTAATGTGGTATTTTTATATAGGCATACAATGTAATGATAAAACCAGGGTAATTGGTGCATATCTACTGCCTCAAGCATCTGTCACTTCTTTGTGTTAGGAACATTCCAATTCCACCCTTCTAGTTATTTTGAACTATGGAATAAATGATTATTAACTACAGTTACCCTATTGAGTTACAAACACTAATTCTTATTCCTTCTAACTAAATCTTTGTACCTATTAATCAACCCTTCTTTTCTCTCCCCCTCCCATCGTCTGGTAACCATCATTGTAACTTTTCATCTCCATGAAATCAACTTTTTTAGCTCCCACACAGGAGTAAAAATATGTTAATATTTGTCTTTCTGTGGTTTATTTCACTTATCATGATGTCCTTCAGTTCCATCCATGTTGTTGCAAATGACATAATTTCATTCTTTTTTATGGCTGAATAGTATTCCATTGTGTATATGTACCACAGTTTCTTTATCCATTCATCCACTGATGGACACTTAGGTTAATTCAATACCTTGGCTGCAGTACACATTCTTCTTAGTTTAATTTAAATTCAGATTTAAGATTTCAGAATTTAACTCTAAAGATATTTTCTTTACCTGACATAGTATGAAGCTAATTTTCTTTTTTCTTTCTTTTTTTTTGAGACAGAGCCTCTAGCTATCACACTGGGTAGAGTGCCGTGACATCACAGCTCACAGCAACCTCCAACTCCTAGGCTTAAGTGATTACCTTGCCTCAGCCTCCCGAGTAGCTGGGACTATAGGCACCCGCCACAATGCCTGGCTATTTATTTATTTATTTATTTTGGTTATAGTTGTCATTGTTTGGCAGGATTCAAACCCGCCAGCTCTAGTGTATGTGGCTGGCACCTTAGCTGCTTGAGCTATAGGCGCCACCGGTATGAAGCTAATTTTCAAAGGACTCTCTGGATAAAACTATAGACAAGCTTTGTTAAAAAAGAAAAAGGAAAGAAAGAGGAAAAATGAAGAGGAGAAAAAGGAAAAAATAGCTTCCAGTATTCTTATTTAAGATCAAGTGCCTGGTGTGGTAGCTCACGTCTATAATCTAGCCGGGTGAAGTTGCACACGCCTGAAGTCCCAGCTACTCGGGAGGCTGAGGCAAGAGGATTGCTTGAGCCCAAGAGTTTGAGGTTTCCGTGAGCTATGATGCCTCGGCACTCTACCCAGGGCAACAGAGGGAGACTCTGTCTCAAAATAAGAAAAAAAAAAAAAAAAAAGAAAGAAAAAAGAGAAAAAGAAAGAAACCTAGACTAGGAAAAGCCACTTCAATTGAACAAATATTTTAGTTGTGAGCTTCCCAGCAGCCATGGTGAAGTGAAAAACAGGATATGCTTATAGTGTTCATTGGGACCATGGGAATCAACCAGCTTGTCAGACATGGAGTAAATTTCTAGGAGTAAATTCTGAGAGGAACTCTGGGAGGAATTTAGAAAAGCGTATCTTTCTGAATTGATTTGAGTGAAATCCATGATCTTTATGCACATGACCCTTAATCACAATGAGAACAAATCATCATACGAATCTAGAAATTACCTGATCCAGGTTGTGGAAGGGGATATGAGGGAACAGTGGGGCAGAGCGATATAGGATAAGTGTCCCACAGGAGAGCAGTTCCCACCATCGAACTGGATACACACATCCTTCATTTCTTTCCGGCTTGATGGAAGAGAGAATTTCATATGGGTGTCGTTTAGCACATGGCTAACCTGAATCCTAGAAAGGGGCAGAAATGAAGTCGGAGATGACACGGACAGCTGGCTACCCCCTCCCCCCCCCCCCCCCCGCAACAGCACATGACTCTTACTTGAACTACAACCCTTCGTGAAGGATCAGAGCAGCTGCAGGCAACTCCTTACCCCCCCCCCCCCGGGTATTATTTGAGGCTGAGTTCCTCTTTCTTGTGCACATTTTTATCTTTTTATTTGCATTTCTCTTAGGAGTAGGCAAGGAAAGAGATGTAACCATTACCCTTAAGAAGCCCCCAAAGAAAGCAGAACATGGACTGGGTTTTAAACTATATTAAGGATCATGGTTAATTTTGTTGAATATGATAATGGCACTATTTTTATCTGCTATAGATATATCGAAGTTCTTAGGAGGGAAAAGATATGGTGGCTGGGGATATGCTTTTAAGAAACTCCAGTGGCTACCACCCCCCACCAAAAACCCAGACAAGATAGCTAAGACAAGATTTGCAAAATGTTGATAAATGTTGAAGCTGGGGATGAGAACACAGAAGTTCATATCACTCATCCCTCTTGTATAGGTGTGAGATTTTCCATTAAAAAAAATCTTAAAAAAAAAAAAAAAGAAAAGAAAAGAAGTTCCAGTCAAGCACTGGGAGGGTAGAACTCAACACCAGACAGAGATGGAGATTCTCTTCTTCAAAGAAGAAGTGAGCCTGAGCCAAGGACGCAGAGGTCACAGGATCAACTGGCATCGTGGCCAGCCTCCCTCCTAATGGGCCTCCAGACTGGGACTTAGCTGGGCCTGTCCTGGGAGCTCCTGACATCCAGTATGATCTGGCAAACCTGCCCTTCAGGAGTCAGAACAAAGCCTTCTACAACTTTCCCTCTGTAACCTACAGCTTCCTCTGCCTGCCGTGTGTACAAAGACCCTCCAAAGCACAGATCGTTAAGACTGGGGTGCATCTGAATAATGCTCAGTACAATTATACTGCACAAGAATCTATTATTACTACTTAAAGGACATCTGCACGGTCATTAACTGTAATGCCATTACCCTTACAAAAAGGCAAGTTCAAAAAAACATTTGAGTCAATTTGTACCTATGACACCTCACATGTACATTTTAAGAGCAAAGTTCTGGAAAATTCATAGAAAAATGGCTAATCATTAGGGTGGCATCTGTGGCTCAAGGAGTAGGGTGCCAGCCCCATATACTGGAGGTGGGGGGTTCAAACCCAGCCCTGGCCAAAAATAAAACAAAACAAAACAAAACAAAAAAATGGCTAATTATTAAAACTCAAACCTGTTTATAAATTTGGGAAGGAGAGTGGTAGGAACGCAGGTCATTCCACTATTATACTTGTATTTTTCTCTTTAAAATAATTGCATATTTTTAATATACCATATTGAAAGAGTTTGGGATTACAGTATTGGCTCAGATACGGGATTAACTGAGTATTACGCTGACTGCTTGTGAACTTGGGTTCACCACACAGATGTGGTTACAGAAACGCTACAGGCACAAAGGTCTCTTAGTCACTTAATTTAATAACTGCAGTATCTCAAGACACATTCAGAATTAAAATGAGAGCATAAAGAGTCAGAAATGGGTAATCCTCTGAAAAACGACTTAGTTTCCAAGAAGTTGATTGCCTTTCAGTGAATACACAGGTGTCTAACTTCACAGATTTCGCTACACAAAATGAAAGATTTTTGGCAATAAGGTACTTAGCCAGGATAAACGACACCAAATAACCTATGCTGCATAGATACAGCCCCTAATGTGGGCTTCATAATTCCGGTAAATAGCAGAACAGCAGAAAGCCACCCATGAGCCGCTGTTGTCATCAAGATCGCAGATAGTCCAAATTTACTGCTCTGAGGGGGAGGATGGCAGTGACGTGCAGCAAATGAATTAAAACAGAAAATGCAGTAAATAAGCATGGCAGATTAGAATGCCATACAAATCTGTTTTAGTTGTTAAAAACCAAAACATCACGCTTCGGCAGATTGTCTGAAATGCATTTTCATGATGAAAATAAGCTCAGTATTATACTTCGTGTAGACAGCAACATCCCTTACTTCAAATTAGCCCAAACTTATAAAAGTTAACAAGCTGAAAACTCAAATAATCTGTTGTGTTATTACTATTACGTCTCTTTTTTGTGGGGGGTGGGGGGATGGAGGGAGGAATAATTTGCACAAAAACATCAGTGAGAAACTGAAATTCTTTTCCTCAAAGTTCCTTTGATAGGATGAGGGTGGGGAAAGAAGAAGTCATGGAAATTATATTTAGAAGGTACACTGACCAAACACTGATGCTTGGGTGTTCTGTTCTTTTTTCTTACTAATGTGTATATATTAGAGATCGAAACCAAACTAGGAAAGAGAAACCTACAAGGAATAGTATTTCCAAATAAGATGGATCTGAAAGGTTTTTTCTTTTTCAACTTTGAATAACACCTTGGAAGAGTTGTTCAGTAAAATTACTCATTGAATTCTGAGGCAGTCAACCATTTTTCTAAAAGCACCATCTCAAAAACTGTATTTGCTACTCTTAAACCTGGTTTTGTTACCGAAAAATAAATCAAGACCCCAAGCAGGCAACATACTGAAATTATTGCATACTGAGGATTTTTGGGTAACACAGTTTTGCACATTTTCTCCTAATAAATTTCAAATTTATTGTTAAAATTGGTTTACTTATTGGAATTATGATATACCAAATACTTGTACTACTTGGCCCACATTGGTGCACGGAAATGATCTGAATATATAAAGGTTAAATCCTCTGGCCTAGGTTTTACTTTTACATTTCCAAGGATAAATTACTTAAGGTGGAAAAAACTAGTATTTCAACTCACACATCCTTATCACAAGTACTGGTTCCTTTCAGGATCATCGTGATGTTCGAGGCCTGGGTGAAGTTTGCTCCGATAACTATCACGTTACTTTTCCCTAAGGTCGATATTTTCTTTGGCTCAATGGACTTGATGTAGAAAACCTATTGGAAATAAAAGAGTAAAACACGAGATCAAAGCTAAGAAATGGCATCGTTCCAAAAAGAAATCTGTTTATGTGCTGCCGTTAGAAGAAATCACTGGGAAATTATAACATTTTGCAAACACAAGCAGACAGTGTTTAATGAAATCAATGAATGCAAGGAAGAGAGCTGAAGATTCATGTCTCTCAACATGTGACAGCATGAGGTCAAACCAATTAGTCTTTGTCTCACAAGACAGTTGAAAAATACAGTTGAAGAGTCTGACATTCTGTCTGAAGGGGGAGGTAGCACCAGAGTTTTAAAAATGCTTAACTGTCTCACAGCCTCCATCCACTCACAACATGAAGGGGAAGGAGTTTGCTGACTATAGGCCAAAGACAGACTCATCATTAAGTTGAAATAAATGTCATTCCAGATAAATTTAATTCCCAAGACAGCAGTTCGTATTTTTGTTTTGTTTTGTTTTTTTTAGTTATTTGAATCAAGCAGTACATTGAACACACTCACAGGGAAAAAAAAACCCAACCTGAAAGAAATCAACCTGTTCAGTCACCTGATACCAAGTAGTTGGATGCTTAAACCATTGTGGCCAACTGTTTCTTTCCCATGATTTTTATGTACCACAATTTCCTCTTTCCTACCCAGTTACAGTCTTATCAGGCATACAGTCAAGAACACGACCTGATCCATAGCCTCACATTATGTAGGCAAATGCTACCTTACTTCTCCTTTTGCAATGTCTACTCAAATTCTCCCCCTTTAAAAACAAAGCCCTTTGGGTAAGGCACAGTGGCTGGCTCACGCCTATAATCCTAGAACTCTGGGAGGCTAAGGTGGGAGGATCTCTTGAGCTCAGGAGTTCCAGACCAGCCTGAGTAAAAGTGAGATCCTTTCTCTACTAAAAATAGAAAAATTAGTTGGGCGTGGTAGCAGGAGCTACTCTGGAACCTGAGGCAGGAGAATTGCTTGAACCCAGGAGTTTGAGGTTGCTGCGAACTAGTTTAATGCCATGGCACTGTAACCCGGGCAACAGAGTGAGACTCTGTCTCAAAAATAAATAAATAATAATAATAAGAGAAGAAGAAGAGGAACAAAGCCCTTCATTTGATGGCAAGAATCACTTTCCCTTTTCAGAGCAAAACACTCCTGGCTTTTTAGCTGTTTTCCTGTAAATGTTACTGTCTACCATTTTGGTTACTTTATTGTTCTTTAGTAGTCTGTTCCTCGTAAGTCTGTATTCTTTCATGACCAAAACAGGACATCAGATTCTAAGATTCTGGCTAGAATAAAGCACAGCAGATCTTTAACTTGAGTGAACATCATATACTTTTGATATTTGAAAATGACCCCAAGGTCTAGAGATGCTTAATCATGTGACATTTGGCTGAACCATAAATGCTGAGTGCGTCCACTTGGAGGGCTAAGTCCAGGAGGAAGTCACTGGAGAGCTCCCGTGATGTCCAACAGCTGCCCAACACCTGTTTCTTTAAGCAACTGAATATCCCCTGTTCCTTTGTGTGAGCAAAGCTCATCCAGAGAGCCATGCTGGGCTGCTGGGGCCAGCTGTCCTGCTGAAACAGATGTTTTCTCCTTCTGCTCCTCAGGACACACAAGGGCTGTATGGCAGACTGGTCCCCATTACTCACTGATGGCTTTGGATTGGTTTTGCAGATTGAGCTAAATTCATCGTGAATGTCATCACAGTAATGATGTAACGTGACAGAGAATTGATTTTGGCGGCAGAATTTATTTTAATCACTTTGTAAAGGACGTTAGCCCCGTATTTATAGAATCACTAAGGGCCCGAAAGGGTCACTTTAATTATTCTGTTATACTTGACTGCATTTTATGGGGGAAATTATCTGCTAGAGTGGTACTTGGAATGGGGGGATTAGCAAAGACTTCAAAGTAAATCTCTCGCAAATGTCAAGTGTGTGTTATACAGCAAAAGGCTTACTCTTTGCTCTTACATGGTGACAGCTCAGAGAACAAGTATTTATTGAGCACCTACAAGGTCCTCAGGCCAGCACTTGATGTTGTGGGAGACGCATGATCTATGTGAGCACTAGATCAGGACTTGGCAAAACACGGCTTGTGGGTCAAATCCTATCCACTACCTGTTTCGCTATGTTCCAAGTAAACATGACAAAACAGTAAATTCAAAATTCAGCATCCATAAATATTCGTCTGTGTAGCATCTCTGGCTGCTTCTGCACAACAGCGGCAGAACTGCGGACCCACAGCAGAGACCGTATGGCCAGCAAAACCTAAAATATTTACTGTCTGGCTCTTTGCAGAAAACATTTGCTGACCTCTGCTCCAGAGGCGTCCACTGTCTTCTTAGGAAGGCAAGATAGAATTTTTTTTTTTTTTTTTAATGTAAACTTCAAAGCAGACTCACATTTACCTCCAGGTCAACTATGACTCCCGGGTTTCTTTTCTTTCTAGATAGTCCTTCTCACTTTTTATATTTATACTGTTGATGTCTCTCCAGCAAAATTTTCAAGCATGCTAAGTAAACGCTACTTCTCTGCTCTCAGTAGAGGGTAAAGAGAGCCTTATAACTAACATAGAAAAGGTTTGTTTTTTTTCCTAAGGGAGTTATATTTTGGTCCTCAAACGGCTCTACAAATATCATGAGAGGACTGGCTCTCATGGTGGTCTGGTTAACTTTGTGTTTCCCTGAGTAGAGACAGCCTTGCTACTTCAAAAGGATTTCATTTTAAAGCCTTATTGTTTAGAGAAGTTTCCTTGGCTGTCTAGGATGGAATCCAGCCCTGGCCTATCTTGTGAAAGCAGATGCTTCCAGGACTTTTTCAAAGAAGGTCAGATTAGTTGGTTTTTGTTTGCTGGTAGAATCTCTCTCTTTTTTTTTTTTGCCAATGGGTAGAGTTCAGTGGCATCATCACAGCTCACAGCAACCTCAAACTCCTGGGCTCAAGTGATCCTCATGCCTCAGCCTCCAGAGTAGCTGGGACTACAGGCGCTTGCCACAATGCCCAGCTAGATTTTCAAGTTTTTAGTAGAGATGGGGGTCTCTCTCTTTCTCAGGCTGGTCTCCAACTCCTGAGCTCAAGTGATCCACCTGCCTGGGACTCCCAGAGTGCTAGGATTACAGGCATGAGCCACCGTGCCCGACCAGGAGTATCCATCCGTCTTAATCTTAACAAGTGAGTTAAAGAGACCCCCAAATAAATAGGGCAGGAATAAGAAAAGGCTAAAAAACAAAGAGATAGGGGGGCTCTACTGTACTGAATAGCTGCAACAATTCTTAGAATTACATTTTCTATTTTTACTGATAAAGATTTTGAAAAATCCAATACAGACAAAAAGACAAAGAACAATCTCCCCAAAAGGTTCTACGCATTCAATATTTCAGATCAATATTTGTATTTTAATCAAAAGTTGATTCATGACCTGACAGAAAGCAGCCAGCCCCACAAGCTGACACATGGAAGGGGTTAATTTAAAAACATAATCGAACTTGATACAAACAGACAATCTCTTACAACCCTGCAGTGAGATTCCTCCCTCACCCTATGTCCAAGGATTTCCATATATCAAATCAAAACGCCATTGACTGTGACCACCATAGCTCTATGTTGCCCAGCAATTAACCTCAGAATAGTCTACTTCCTGTCAGTTACGTCTTAAACACGTAAGGGTTATTTTTAAATGGCTGCACAACTTGAGATTATTCAATGAAAGACTACAAGCTCTGGTTTTCAGCCTCTAATCTGTAGAAAAAAACACATTAGAAACTGGTTAATTAGGTGATTTACTGAATACCCAATTATTTTTATTATCTTTTTATTTTTAACTAAGTCATTGTAAGATTTTGAAAATAGCACAACCACTAGGAAATAGTTATCTCTGAAAAGGTCTAAGAGGATTTCTCCTGACAGTAAGAGTAGCTTTTGTGAAATCTGACGTCAACACAATTCAAATTACCTTGACATTAATGGAGAAAATACTGCTGTGATTGAAAAGAATATTGGAAAGAGGTGCATTAGGAAGGCTCAGTTTATTAAGACCAAATTGTACTCTATTAATCTGTTAAAAAAAAAAAAAATCTGAATATAGCAAAGCTCTCTGTAGGCCTGGGCCTGAACCAACACTCAGTCAAACGTCTCTCAGATTTTCACTCATGAAATTAGTTCAAACAGGACTGGATAAAAACTCACATGGATTCAAAACCAGCTGGAAATCTGAAACCAAAGGACATTAGAGAGATAAAAGGTAGCACAACTAATTAAAGGAAAGTGTCCTGTAGGGCCCTACAGGGGTGAGTATTTGGTTCAGAATTATTTAACATCTTTATTAATGACTGGAAAGAGGACAGAAGTAATATATTAACGAAATGTATAAACTGAGGCCAGTGACAGAAAGTGTAAAAGAAAGTGAGATATAGAAAGAAAACAGTAAAATGCAATTCCACCAAAGAAAAATTAGAGAGTTAAAGGGAACAAAATGCTTATTCATTTGATACTCAGCTGCCAGGGCAAACGCCTTTGTGGGCCCTCTTGTGCAGTTCCCAGGGAACTTGGAAACTGTCAATAGTTAGCAATGTCTCCTGACGCAGACCTGGAGACGTCCAGGGACAAGATGACAGACCAATGCTCCGTATGAAGAGATCAAGACTCACTGATCTGATTTGGGGATTCCAAAGCAAAGTTGGGGTGGGCTGTTAAGGCCATGTCCTAAGTGGCCATTGAATCTTCCGAGTATGGCTTTTCAGAACTGGACTGAATGACCAGACCTCCATGACCATCAAGCAGCTCAGCCCCTGATTCCAACTTAAACTGAGCCCTCACAATCCACCCTTGAGCCAACTTTCAACTTGAGCATGACATTCCTGCTGCTCCTCTCTGCTAGGGCCTCAGCTTCCCTGTTAAACCTCTTCCGCTCTCTTTATCTTTAAGACAGTTCCCAGCCTTGCCTGAGTCTGACTCCTGCCCTCTGACCATACCTTAACCTATCCCTCTTCTCCTGCACCTTTGATGCTAACACACTCTCCACACAGCCTGCTAGGCTGGAGGTCTTTCTCCCACCCACATCTACGGCACCAGGGGAGAGACTTCGACAACCTAACACCAAGAGAAGACAATATGAGTTTCCGCTCTTCCAGACTGACTTTTATCATCAGTACTACATGGTTTAACCCTTGTTTATATTCAATTTAGTCGGAAAATGTGAATACCATTCCACTGCCACTGAAGAACACAGTCAAGATTCCCAGGACTGGGATATACACGAGGCCCTATAACGTGCAGACTCCAGGGTCATTTCAGTCTTATGTCCCATAATGTCCCGCATCCTGTGCTCCAGGGGTTAAAACTATGTTGAGTTAGATTGCTTGGGTTCAAATCTCTTACCTACCACTTAGTACTCACTTTCTCTCAGCCAAAATTTCCTTCCCCATAAAATGGGGAAACTAGGCCCTTTGTGAGGCTTAAATAAAGAAATAGTCTGTGCTCAGGGCATAGCAAAGGCTCAACAAATATCAGCCACCACTATTCAATTTAGAACATTCTGGCATTCTTCCTTGTATCTTTCTGTGTTGTGCAGAGCCAACTGCTTCCTGAAAATGAATCTTACTTCCTCCAAAATATTGTAAGTTCTACAGTATAAGCTCCATGTGGACACACATTTTGCCTGCCTGTCTAGCCTACAGTAGTTACTTAACACATGTCGGATGAATGAGGACGTGAACGCTCGGTAGTGAATCCTCGTACAAGGCCCGTAGAAGCTACTCAGCAAGGCAGATGTGGAATGTAATTTCCCTTAGGAAGGCAATGTCCCCCACAGAGTTTACTCGGATTGCCTGTGAGAAATTGAAATGCGTATTTAAATGTGAGCAAAGAAGAGGAGTGGAGATAAAAGAAGAGATGTAAGGAAGAGAAAGAAAAAATAATTTGAAAGTCCATTCCTCAAGAGCGAGAGGCATGGCTTTCTATGGTTTATTTCTGCCCTATAGCAATGAACACATTGAGAGTAATAACAAATATTAGAATGACATCATGTCATAGATCTTCATAATCTTTCCTTGAGCGCATAAAAGCGAGGGCAGCTAACTCTGCTGTCAGTGGCTGAAGGCACCAGATGTAGGGTTGTTAAGAAATGAAAAGAGAAGTGGCTAGGGCAGGGTGACAGGGCCAGGGTTCCCCGACATGGTTTCACCTCTTAAATGTGAAGAGAGACAGACAGATGACATTGGCCTTGATAGTTGAAAATACTCCTCATACAAAGTCGAGCTCATTTCCCTCTTTTGGTAATGCTTTCCCTTAATGCAACCTCCCTGGAAATGAGAGCACGTTTCTGGGTCAGTGTATAGATATGGGTGGGTCTTGGGGGTCATAAAACAGTGTGAGGGCTACAGGCCCAGCTGGGATTGAACTAGGACTTACCTCATAAGTATCACATCCTTGGATGAGTAAATTCATACCTTAAAAAAAGATCTTGAATACCATTCCATTACCACTGAACACTACAGTCAAAACTCCTAGGGTTTCAATGTAAGGCCTTATACATCGCAGACTGCAGGGTCATTTCTGTCTTATATCCTATAATTTCTTGCATTTTCGGCTTCTAGCCAAAGTGAATTACTTAGAAGTTCCTCTAAGTTCAGGTACAGTGGTTCACACCTGTAATCCTAGCACTTGGGGATGCTGAGGCAGGTGGACCACCTGAGCTCAGGGTTCAAGAGTAGTATAACCCAGAGTGAGACTTCATCTCTACTAAAGATAGAAAAACTAGATGGGACTCATGGCAGGTGCCTATAGTCCCAGCTACTTGGGAAGCTGAGGCAAGAGGATCACCTGAGCCCAAGAGTTTGAGGTTGTTGTAGACACCACTGTACTCTACCCAGGGTGAGGCTCTGTCTCAAAAAAAAAAAAAAAAAAGAAAAAAAAAAGAAAGAAAAGAGAAGAAAAAAAGAAAGAGGTTCCTCTAAAGGGTGTCCTGGAATTTCCCGGCCCTTACCCCCACACTTTCACTGATGCTTCTTCCTCTTCTTTGAATACCCACGTTCATGTGTCTGGATGTTTCTTGTTCCTCAAAGGTGGGCTGAAATGCCATCTCCATCAATGAATCCATCCAACCAACAAAGACTTAACCAACCACATGGATTGTTTTTAACTGCCAGGCACTGAGCTTAAATAAACAGAAAGGACTAAGAGAAGGTCCCAGGCCCAAAGAGTTTCTTCAGTTTGTATACTTTCTGGTAATATCCCTATGTTGACATTTTAAAAAAATCTTGTGTTATTATTGAGGTACTCATGGATAAAATTCTTGAGACTTGTGACCAAAAAAAATGCCTGCGTTGTGTCCTTCTCATGATATCCAAGGAGTTTGGCCTGATGGCATCTAATAGGTGTTTGATAAATCCCTCCAGGAAGAATCAGCCCCAGTTCAGGATCCTAGAAGCCGAAGACTGTGCCTGCACCTTTTCTAGTACCTGGCACATAGGAAGCACTCAGTATATAAGTGAGGTGGGGAAATGCCTCAAAACAAAGCTATGAGGAGGGGCAGGTGACTCATGCCTATAATCCTAGCACTCTGGGAGGTTGAGGCAGGAGGATCACTTCAACTGAGGAGTTCCAGACCAGCCTGAGCAAGAGTGAAACCCCTATCTCTACTAAAAATAGAAAAACTAGCTGGGTGTGGTAGCAGGTGCCTGTAGCGGCTTAGGAGGCTGAGGCAAGAGGATTGCTTGAACCTGGGAGTTTGACGTTGCTGTGAGCTGAGCTGAAGGAGCTGTACTCTACCCTGGGGCAACAGAATGAGACTCTGTCTCAAAAAAAGAAAAAAAGAAAAGAAAAACTACCAACGGCTTCTCTGACAGGAAAAGAGTTGCAACAACATTGGGTGCCCCTTTCAAGGCCGACATGAGGACCCAAAGTGAAAACCAGAATGTTACACATTCCAGACAATAACCAAAGACAGCAGCGTTTCACAGAGCATGAGAAATCCCTCCTGTGACAAATAACACTCCATTCCCTACCAAACAAAAGAGAGATTCTGTTTTGAGTCACATATTTTAAGAAAATATTTCAGTATCAACAAAATGTCTTTTTCCAAACTCAGGAACGTAATCCACAGAGAAGCAGTGAAGACAAATCTGGGCTTTTGTTTCATTGCAGTCTCCTCCTTTTCTTTCTGTGACCCTAGTTCTTTTAACCACAGTTCAAAAGGTGCTTAAAAATATTTTTTTAAAAAAAAGGTGCTGAAAGACTCAATACAGGAAACAAAGATGTAGTGACATTTTTTTTTTCTCTAAAATAAAAGAAGTTTAAAAACCTACTGTGCCTGGACCTTGACTCAGTGATAAAAAGGAATGAGTTATTGATACATAAAAGAACTTGGATGAATTTCCAGAGAATTATGTTGAGTTAAAAAAGCCAATCCCCCAAAGGGCACATCTGGATGATTTCACTTACATAAAATTCTTTAAATGAGAAAATTATACAAACGGAGAACAGTTTAGGGGTTGCCAGGCATGAGAAACGGTGAGTAGGAGGGAGGGAAGAGGGTGTGACCACAAAAGGGCCACCGAGGAGCCGTGTGATGACAGAGCTGGCCGGTGTCTTGAGTGCTGTCAGTGCCAGCACCCTAGCTGTGATACTGTGCTATGTTTTGCAAGATGTTACTGCTGAAGGAAACTGAGTAAAAGATATAAGTATTGTTTCCTTATAAGCATGTATGAATCTATACTTATCTTCAAATTAAATGTTTAATTTTTTCCAAAATAATCTTGGAAAAGGAGAACCAAGTTGAAGGACTCACACTTCCTGATTTCAAAATTTACTACAAGGCTATAGCAATCAAACAGTGTGGTACTGACATAAAAGCAGACATATATGATGGAAAAGAGCACCCAGAAATAAACCCTCACATATATGGCCAGACGATGTTCAACTAGGGTGGCAAGACCATTCCAATGGGGAAAGAACATTCTTTTTGTAACAAATGGTGCTGGGAAAACTAAATATCCATGGGAAAAAGAATGAAGTTGGTTCCTTACCTTATTATACCATATACATAAATTAACTCAAAATAGATCAAAGATTAAAAATCTAAGAGCTCAAAACCTTTAGAAATAAACATAATGAGAAAGCATCATCACCCTGGATTTGGCAATGATTTCTTGGATCTGACACCAAAAACACAGGCAAGAAAATGAAAAACAAACCAACAAACAAACAAAAAAAAACAGTTGAATTGGACTTCATCAAAATTAAAAACTTCTGTGTATTACAGGACACAATCAACAGAGTGAAAAGACAGCCCAGGGAATAAAAGCTATGTATCATCCAAATGATATATCTGATAAAGGGTTGATATCCAGAATATATAAAGATCTCCTGGAACTCAACAACAACAAAACAAATATCTTGATTAAAAAAATTGGCAAAGGACATGATTAGACATTTCTCCAGTTAAAATATACAAATGGCCAGCAAGCATAAAAAGATGTTCAGTAGCCAAACAAATCAAAACTATAACGAGATACCACCTCACACCTATGAGGATAGGAAAAAAGTCAGAAAGAAGTAAGTGTTGGCTAGGATGTAAAGACACTGGAACCCTCATATACTACTGATGAGAATGTAAAAATGGTATAGATACTATGGAAAACAGTATGGTGGTTTCTCAAAGAATGAAAAGTAGAATTACCATATGACCCAGCAATCCCAGCTCTGGGCATATTCCCAAAAGAACTGAAAGTGGGGTCTCAAAGAAAGAGTTGTATATAGGAACATTCTTCACAATAGCTAAAATGTGGAGGCAAC
>CAUYPK010134671.1:0-22114 GCA_963574355.1 Loris lydekkerianus
CAACCTAAGACAGGGGCTATGTTTATCCGCCATACAAAAAACAAAAGAGGGAATTGTTGGGCCCTGTCACGTGCCCGAGGCCTAGTGCAACTTCCCGAGCCTGACTAGAAGTAGATCCATCGAGCTACTTCCGCGTAGCAATGACTCAGCAAGCCGGCCTGAAACTGCCTCTACCTAGATACAGCCAATGTGGTACCATGCCATTGGCCCAACCCTGTCATGCACCTCATCCCCCACCTTCGTTCCCCGCCCCTTCCCCATGGTCTATATAAGTGGCTGCTTGATGCAATAAAGTTGAGTTCCTGCTTAAAAAAAAAAAAAAGAAAGAAATCAAATCAGAAAGGAAGAGCAAAGAGAGGGAAGGAGGGAGGGGAGTGGGGCTTTGATGTGTGCCACACCTTTTGGGCGCAAGACACGATTGTAAGAGGGACTATACCTAAAAAATGCAATCAGTGTAACCTGGTTTATTGTACCCTCAATGAATCCCCAACAATAAAAAATAAATAAATAAATAAATAAATAAATAAATAAAAGAAGTATATAGGCCGGGTATGGTGGCTTATGCCTGTAATTCTAGCACTCTGGGAGACCACCATGGGTGGATTGCTTGAGCTCACAAGTTCAAGAGCAGCCTGAACAAAAGCAAGACCTTGTCTCTACTAAAATACAAAAACTGAGGCCAGAGGATCGCTTGAGCCCAAGAGGTGGAGATTGCTGTGAGCTATGATGCCACAGCATTCCACCCAGGGCAACAGCATGAGACTGTCTCGAAAAAAAAAAAAAAAAGAAGTATATAAATGTGTATTAGTAGTTATGTGTATTTCTTAGAGTCAAGATTTTCATTACAGTCCTACCTCACTTTATTGTTCTTTGCAGATATTGCATGTTTTACAAATTGAAAGGTTTGTGGCAGCCCTGCATTAAATCTATTGGCCTCCTTTTTTCCTGCAACATGTCCTCTGTGCCCCTGTGTCCCATTTTGGTAATTCTTACAATATTTCACTTTTTGTTTATTATTGCATCTGTTATGGTGATCTGCGATCAGTGAACTTTGATGTTACTATTGTAATTGTTTTAGGGGGGCAGCACAAACCGGGTCTATATAAGACAGCAAACTTAATAAATGCTGTGTGATCTGACCGCTTCACCAACTGGCTGTTTCTTTGTCTCACTCCCTCCTCTTAGGCCTCCTTACTCCTTGAGACACAACAATATTGAGATTAGGCCAATTAACAACCCTCCAATGGCTTCTAAGTGTTCAAGTGAAAGCAAGTGTCAAATGTCTCCCTTCAAATGAAAAGCTAGAAATGATTATTAAGCATAGGGAAGAAGGTATGTCAAAAGCTGAGAGAAGCAGGAGGCTTGCATCAAACAGCTAAGTTTCTGAGGGAAATTCAAAGTGCTACTCCAATGAATGCGTGAATGATAAGAAAGTAAAACAGACTTATTGTTGATACGGAGAGAGTTTTAGTAATCTGGAGAGAAAAATCAAATCAGCCACAACATTTTCTTAAACCAAAGCCTAATCCAGAGCAAGGCTCTAAGTCTCTTCAGTTCTAGGAAGGCCGAGAGGTGAAGAAGCTTCAGAAGAAAAGTTGGAAGCTGGCAGAGGTTGATTCATGAGATTTAAGGAAACTGTCATCTCTGTAACATGAAAGTGCAAGGTGAAGCAGCAAGTGCTGATGGAGAAGCTTCCATGAGTTATCCCAAGGTCTTTGTTTGTTGATGAGTTTGTTGATGAGTTTGTTGATGAAAGTGGCTACGCTAAAGAACAGTTTTTTAATGTAGATTGCAAGAAGATGTCATCTAGTCCTTTCATAACTAGAAAAAAAAAAAGCCAATGCTTAGCTTCAAAGCTTCAAAGGACAGGCTGCTAGTGACTAAGTTGAAGTCAACACTCATTTAGCATCCCTGAAATCCTGGGGCCTCTCAGAAACAGGGGACACTTTGGCAGTTAGACAAAGAATTGAAAGACACACCACTGATGAACATAGAGCCACAGAAACAGACTAGGACAGGCAAATGTCCCTTGTGAAAAGAGAGCCAGAAAAAAAGAAACACTGTTTGCCATCTTCATGGGCAATCCATCCACGTTCCTTCCAGGGAGGCCCTTCAAGCCACACTGAAAGGGGGGCCCTCGACCGGCAGAGATCTCACAGAGCACCAAGGCTTGTATGAAAGGTTTTTATTGGCAAGGGAGGGATGCTGCAGAGCAGCACCAAGGAGGGAGAAAAGAGACAGAGAGGAAAGGGAGAGGGGGAGAGAGGAGAGACAGAGAGAGAAAGAGAGAGATTAAAGAGAGGAGGGGAGAGAGAGAAGAGCATGAGTGGGAGAGAGAGCTATATAGGTTTGGTTAGGGGAAGTCTTAGAATGGTGATGGATGGTAGAATAGCCAATAAGGAGTTACTGCTCTGGCTGGAAGAGGCGTTAGGGGCAGGCCATAAGTTTGAAATTTTCAGCGTGTAGCTGTAACTTTAAGAGTGAGACTGCTAATCTTGGTCTGTAGACAGCAGGAGGGGCTGTTCTGGGGGAGGGGCTTTCTCTGGGGCAATTACCTAACACACACCAGGGAGTACCCTGGCCAGAGGCTTTCAGTTGACACACCTTTTCTAAGCAGACAGGACAACCAGGATGAGCTAAAGAGTCACACCACGTAAGAGTATTCAGAGTTTATGGATAGACATTAAAAAGCTCTACAAAAGTTAAGATGAGGCTTACTAGAAGAGGGGTGACAGAAATGGTTCACCAATCTTTACTCGAATTTCTACTTCTTATATACCTAAAGCTACCCTTTTTCCAATGTGGCATTCTTTCTTAATTTGCATAGTTCAAAGCAAAGATCACATTAACCCTTTAGTATAACTTATTACAACATTCCTCTTCAAATGTTAATTTCCTAAATTAATGCACTAAAGTACTCAAAATAGGCATCTTTAGGGTGGGAGCTAAATTTATAAAACAGTAAGAATGGGAGACAGTGAAGGTCAGGCAGGACCTAAACTGACCAGACCAGCAGTGTCCTGTCTGCGTTGGCCTGCCTGAGTCCATCTTATTCTCACTACATGCACTTTCACCGCACCCCTTTGCCCTGTTGTTCCATCTACCTTTGAATAAGTTCATTCCTAAGCTAATCTTCTGTGGCCCTGTGCTTTGTTTTGTCAATTTAAACTACTTCTCTCAGGATTGCCCTCTGCTTTAGAGTTCCCTTGGAATAATAGGCAGAGGCTGCTTTTTGTTTTTCAGAGACCCCTTCATGTTGCTCAGGAGTGAGGTGCATACCACTGTGGGGGTTTAAGAGTCCTGAATTCTTACTGGATTGGAGAAGATTTGATGCACCCAGTTTTTGAGGTTATGCTCATTGATCCATTCCATAAACCTATCACAAGAAATCCTGACACCCAGTGGATCACCAAACCAGTCCACAAGCACAGGGAGCTGTGTGGACTGACATCTGCAGGTGGAAGAAGCTTGGACTTGAAAAGGACCATAAGTTCCACCACGCTACTCCATGCAGCTTGGAAAAGGTGCAGTACTCTCCAGCTCCACCATTACCGCTAATATAAGTAATGTTTGTAACATTGACATCTAATAAACAATTTAGGACAGTCATGTCTGCCTAAAGTTATTTGTTAAAACTAGTCTGCAGATCGTTTCATAAATGCTTTGTCAAATTCTGAAGTGCAATAATGTTTGAAGACAATAAGTGATGGTGTGTGTGTCTTATTTCTAATAGATCATGTTTTTTTGACTTTGCTCTATCTTATTAGGGAGTTACGCGTCAATGTTTAAAACATGCTGATGGTATAATAGGTGTAAATAAATTATTTAAAAGAGAGGGAAAAAAAATGATTGGAGCATTAGAAACCATCAGCTGGGTCTGAGTTGTGAAATACTTATTCTCTGGGTAGCATGAGGCAACCCTATTTGGAAGGCAGATGCTACCGCATTCAGAAGAGCTGCTCTGAGAATTCATTCCTCTCCTGGAAAAGATAGTCTCATATCTAAACTGAGTCTCACGTTCACATTTTATGAAACGATTTTTCCAACATATATTCATTACAAACCACACATCTCTTGCAACCTCCTAAGTTGTGGTGAGATAGAGGAAAAACTATGGCACTAGCAACACTAAATAAAACTTTGCAATAAGCAGGCTTCAAGTGGCCTGAAGCCCTTTTCTAAGAATCAAGACGGACTCTAGAGCTGAAATTCCACAATCCACTAGATCCTGACTCAGGCCATATCAATTTAGTTATCTTGCAATTTCAATAATTTTATTCCAACCCCAAGAGGTTTCTTACTTACATTTGCTTCTTCTTATCATGTACTCTCTTATGTTCTGGGTTTTTTTGCAGCCAAGGCCACCATAAACTCCATACAGCACATCTGTTCCAGCAGGATACAGGGCCTAAGAAAAGGAGTTGCAAGGAAGGACTCAGATGAAAAGGGCCCTATGACCTGGACTTGACCATCCCCATGACTCTGTGGGGCTCTGTGCTATTCTCAAGAACCACATCAAAACCATAATGATCAAGGTGAACCTGGGTATAATTCAGAGACCACCAAAGCTGTGTGGCAGCTTAATCCTAGAAAGGAAAGAGGGTTAGCTTATGGCACTCAAGATGGACTGAGTGAAGACTACAAATATGGTTCACAGGACTATATGGAGATCCCAGATGAATAATCTCAGGAGTAGAGTGTGAAATGAGACACTGCTGGGCTCACACTGACTGTAGGGTTCCTAGGTTCTCACTTTACTTACCATCATCGTGTACTCGTGCCCACCAGGATGGCCTTTCTTCCCCACATTTGCCACCATGTCTCTCTGTTTCAAATGTCTTCTGTGGTGGTAACCCACAACCACCCAATAGGTGACATATAACAGGCTTTAGCATCTTCCCTAAAGTTCTCTGATTGCTGATTATTCCACCCTTGGGACACAATGCACAAAATCCTATGCAAATTACCCCACCCTAAAACGACATAAGACATGGATCCTCCTGTGTTGTTAGCTGCTTAGGGATATAGAGAACACTAAGGGACCTTTGTGTTGGTTTTATGACCTTGTTCTAGTTCTAATCCTTGAAATTGGAATTTGTGAACTTGTGAGGCCCATTGTAAAACCTGTGGGGATTCTAGAACAAGGCAAGTGCACGTAGGGTTGCCGCTTGGGATCCACACACCAGAGAGTCATCTCTCACCTCTGTAAAAGAAGAATGAGATGTCTTGTGAACTCCTAACTGTGGCTCAAGGTGGACAGGGAAGGATACCTTTAAAATTAATGAGGCACCCCAGGTCCTGTGCTCCATAAGAGAGGAATACTCCTTCATTTGGTTGAGGTAGATTCTGGAAATAGGTGGTCATTTATTAAAAGTGATTAATTATAAATTAATTATTCAGATTAGGAGATGCACTCTCTATATATTCATTATGCTACTTAGAGTTTGCTTGCCATGTTATATTGAACAAACATCTACCACCTCTTAAATTTTTTGAAAGGTCTGACAAGTGACCCTCTGAGGGACAGGGAAATGAAGTCAAGGCTATGTGGAATTATTTATAGACTGAGAGGGCATGTGGTCAAGGTTTTCTAGAGAGAGAACGAATGGGAGCTATATGTGTATATATATGTATATACATAGAGTGCCAAAAAAGGTGTACACATTTTAAGAGATGTTATTTACGTATTACTTTTTGAAGTTGAATTGAAGGTACCATTATAGTCAAGTGCACCTAGACATGTTACACACACCCATTTGACCTGTAATTCATATACTTTTCAGGAATGATTGATTTTATTTCCAACAAGATCCCTTAAAATGTGTATACATATTTTTGGCACCCCTGCTCTGTGTGTGTGTGTGTGTGTGTGTGTGTGTGTGTGTGTGTGTGTAGGTATACATGTGTATGTGTGTAGGACAGGGGACATATTAGGAGAATTGACTCATGCAGTTAAGGGGACCAATAAGTTCCATGATAAGCTGACTGAAAGCTGGAGGCCCTGGGATACCGGCAGCATAGTTCAGTCCAAGTCCTAAAGACTCAGAACCAGAGGAGCTGATGGTGTAACTCTTGGTCCAAGGCCAAAGGCCTCAGAACCTAATGGCCATTGGTATAAGTCCGGGAGTCCAAAGGCTGGGGAACCTAGAGTTCTGAAAGGGGAGGGAGAGTGTATCCCAGCTTGTGGGGAGTGGGCTGTGGGTGGCAGGGCCCCCACCAATGAGGAAATGCTCAGAGAGAAATTCCACACCTAAAATTAACCATTACACTACTAATATGCTATAGATAGTACATCTATAAGATGCAGAATACAGAAAAAGATGGTGGCCAAGTAACAGCTTCCCTGCAACTGGGCATGGTGAGTCTGGGGAGACAAGAGTCCAGGCATCTCTGGCTGGTGGGATCTGCCTATAATCATCCCTTTGAGGATACAGGGAACCAGCAAGGGACTTCTGGACCCAAAGAGGAGGACAAAAACAGTGGAAAACTGGCAACTGGTTGTGTGTGTTCAATCGACCTAATCACGCCAGCAACCATAAGTGCCCCGGCCCGTGGGGCTAGTTCAGCAGGGACCTAGGGTAGGGGTGTTGAGAGAGTGAAAGAGACAAGAGACATGAAGAAATGAGAGCAAGACAGGATTCTGATCAAGCTCTGAAAAACTTTATTTTTTAACAGCTATATAAACACAAGCAGAGGGGGGAAGTGTGCTTGGGGGTATGAGAGGGTGGGGAATTCCCGGTAGCAAGTGTGGTAATCCAACGTATAGAATGTTCGTTTCACCTAGGGCAGTAACCTTCCAAGCACCTGACTTATTGCGATAAGTTTCCATGGTGAGCTTGCTCTTAAGTTTTGGCTCCTGGCAGTGACACGTAAATTTTATGTAAATTACACACAAATAACCACCTTGGGGCTCTGTCACTCAAGATGATGCACCCCCAGGACTGTCTCCTGTTGGGTTAGGAAAAGAGTTCTTAGATGTCCTGCCACAAGCACAACCCATAAAAGAAAAAAATGATACAACGGACTTCATGAAAATTTAAAACATTTCCTCTTCAAAAGACACTATTAAGAAACTGAAAAGAGGCTCAGTGCCTGTAGCTCAAGCGGCTAAGGCACCAGCCATATACACCAGACCTGGTGGGTTCAAATCCAGCCTGGGCTTGCCAAACAACAATGACAACTACAACCAAAAAATAGCCAGGCATTATGGCGGGCGCCTGTAGTCCCAGCTACTTGGGAGGCTGAGGCAAGAGAATCACTTAAGCCCAAGAGTTTAAGGTTGCTGTGAGCTGTGATGCCATGGCACTCTACCAAGGATGACATAGTGAGACTCTGTCTCAAAAAAAAAAAAAAAGAAAGAAAGGAAATGAAAAGATACTGGGAGAAAAAAAAAATTTTTTTTGAGACAGAGCCTCAAGCTGTTGCCCTGGGTAGAGTGTCATGGCATCACCACTCACAGCAACCTCCAACTTCTGGGCTCAAGCCAGTCTCCTGCCTCCTCCTCCCAAGTAGCTGGGACTACAGGCGTCTGCCACAATGCCCAGCTATTTTTTGGTCGCAGCTGTCGTCGTTGTTTGGCAGGCCTGGGCTGGATTCAAACCTGCCAGCTCAGGAGTATGTGGCTGAAGCCTTAGCTGCTTGAGCCATAGGCGCCAAGCCTGAGAAAAGATATTTGCAAGCCCTATGTCTGACAAAGGACTTGTAATCTCCAGGATGTCCCAAAGCTTACCCATAAAGTCACCATACTTAGGGAAATTGGGAAATTATAGCTAAATACACCTTTACTTACAAAATATCCATTAAAAAATTTTACAAAATATTTGCAAAATATTCTCTAAATGTTGGCCATCCCTTTGCAAAATTTTGTAATGAATATATATATTTTTTATTTTAGGCTACTATGATGGTACATATGATTTGCTTGTGTAAGGTTAAAGTCCCCAGTTGTAGTTGTATACAGAATGACTATTTTGTAAATAAAGGCATATTTAGCTACACTTTCCCATATTCCTTATGAATGGTGACTTTAGGGGCAAGTTTTGGGACACCCTGTAGAACATGTAAAGAATTCTTGTAACATAATAGGACCAACAACCAAAAGATTGGAATAGACATGTCACCAAGGAAGATATATAAATGAGTAGGAAGTGCGTGAAAAGAAGTTCAACATCATTAGTCTTTGGAGAAATGCAAATTCAAACCACAGTGAGATACCACTACACGCCCACTAGCATGCTACAATCAAAAAAGACAGACCAGGAGGCAGAGAAGCTGGAACTCTCGAACATTGCAGGTAGGGATATAAAAACATCCAACTGTTCAAAAGCAGTTTGACAGGATCTTAAAATGTTAAATATATAATAAATTTATCATGCAACCTAGCAATTGCATTGCTAGAAATGAAAACATAATGGACACATAAAGACTTGTAGACAAATGTTCATAGAAGCACTATTCATAAGAACCAGAAGGTAGAAACAAATCCAAATGTCCACCAACCTCGCAAAGCATAAACAATGGCATGTAATGGAATATCCATGACAATGGAATACTTTTTTTTTGGAGACAGAATCTCACTATGTCACCCTCAGTAGAGTGCTGTGGCATCACAGCTCACAGCAACCTCAATCTCTTGGGCTTAAGCGACCCTCCTGTCTCAGCCTCCCAAGTAGCTGGGACTACAGGTGCCTGCCACAATGCCCGGCTATTTTTCGTTGCAGTTGTCATTGTTGTTTAGCTGGTCCAGTCCAGGTTTGAACTTGCCAGTCTTGGTGTGTGTGGCTGGCACCATAACCACTTTGCTATGGGTACCGAGCCTGTCATTGTTGTTTAGTAGACCCTGGCCAGGTTTGGTCCACAAGCTCCGGTGTATGTGGCCAGAGCCCTAACCATTGAGCTACAGGCACTGAGCCCAGTATTTCATTTCTTATTATTAAAAAGCATTCCATTATGGCTCAGTGCCCGTAGCCCAGTGTTAGGGTGGGGCCGTGTACCCCAGTGCTGGTGGGTTCGAACCCGGCCTGTGCCTGCTAAACAACAATGACAACCACAACAACAAAATAGCCAGGTGTTGTGGTGGGCGCCTATAATCCCAGCTACTTGGGAGGTTGAAGCAGGAGAGTCACTTAAGCCCAAGAGTTTGAGGTTGCTGTCAGCTGTGACACCATAGCACTCTATTGAGGATGACATAGTGAGACTCTGTCTCAAAAAAAAGAATAAATAAAAGAAATAAAATACTGATACTTGTGACAATATGGATGAAACTTAAAAAACATGCTTCGTGAAAGAAGCCAGTTGCTGAAAACCATGTAACTTAGGTCACCATTTCAAAGCAATGTCAAGAAAAGGCAAACCTGTAGGGATGGAAGGCAGATAAGTGGTTGTTTGGGGTGAGAGCAGGAATAAACTATAGATGGGCACGAGGAACTTATAGGAGAGATGGATGTAATGAATCTTGATTGTGGTGATGGTTGTGAAACTCTGTACATTTATTAAAAGCTATTGGATTGGGCAGGGCACGGTGGCTCATGCCTATAATCCCAGCACTTAGAAGGCCGAGGTGGGTGTATTGCCTGAGCTCATGAACCAGAGCAAGACCCCTGTCTCTACAAATAGCTGGGCGTTGTGGCAGGTGCCTGTAATCCCGGCTAATTGGGAGGCTGAGGCAAGAGAATTGCTTGAGCCCAGGAGTCTGAGGTTGCTTGAGTTATGACGCCATTCCACTCCAGCAGGGGTGACAAAGTGAGACTCTGTCTCAAAAAATTTTTTTTGTTGTTTTAAAAGATAGAAGTGGCTGGGTGCAGTGGCTCACACCTGTAATCCTAGCACTCTGGGAGGCTAAAACAGGAGAGTGGATTGCTTGAGTCAGGAGTTAGTGACCAGCCTGAGCAAGAGCAACAAGGCCTTGCCTCTACTAAAAATAGAAAAAACGAGCTGGGCAGAGTTGCACATGCTTACAGACCCAGCTACTGGGGAGGCTGAGGCAAGAGGATCTCTTGAGCCTAAGAGTTTGAGGTTGTTGGGAGCCAGGGTGACAGAGTGAGAGTGTCTTTTTTTTTTTTTTTTTTTAAAAAGACAAAGGTAAATGTTCAGGGAAGAAGGTACTAATTTGGGATGTCTTTCTGTCGGCACCAGGGTGTTTGTGTTTCTGCTGGTGCTGATCTCCATCCTCTGGATCCCAGTGGTGCAGGCCAGCCAGGGTGGCCAACTCTTCATTTACATCCAGTCCATCAGCTCCTACCTGCAGCCTCCCGTGGCTGTGGTCTTCATCATGGGATGCTTCTGGAAGAGGACCAATGAAAAGGTAGTTTTGGATCAGTCCTCACCCTGCAAGAACCAAGCATGCCTATGAGGACTGAGGGGTGTCGGAGTCCCACCCCAGGGCAGGGTCTGCTAAAGACCTCTGGAACTGGCCAGACCAACTAAAGAAATGTAAAGTTAGAAACCATGATAAAGAAAGAGACATGAGGCTCGGCGCCTGTAGCTCAAGCGGCTAAAGCGCCAGCCACATACACGAGAGCTGGCAGGTTCGAATCCAAAACAACAGTGACAACTACAACCCAAAAATAGTTGTGGCGGGCGCCTGTAGTCCCAGCTACTTGGGAGGCTGAGGCAAGAGAATCGCTTAAGCCTAGGAGTTGGAGGTTGCTGTGAGCTGTGACGCCACAGCACCTACCCAGGGTGACAGCTAGAGGCTCTGTCTCAAAAAAAAAAAAAAGAAAGAAAGAAAGAAAGAAAACGAAAGCTACATGAGACACAGAATAGAATTTTCAAAGGTAGGAGCTCGGGGGCCACCATCTGTTTGTGTGTTCCAGCAAGTGGCCCTGAGTCTCTGTTCCACTCAGCTTTTATTCAAATCTCTTTGCCCAGGTGGTAAGTTGAGGGAAGGAACAAAGACACAGCAGTTTCTCGGAGTGAGCATATCAGCTCTGATTGTTGTTATTATTAACTTGAAGGATCTGAGCAGTTTTGAGGAATCTGAAACTTGAGCCTTGTATGGGGCAGCCTCCTGTCTGGAGTCGCCCACACAGCTTCCTGGGGAGGTGTTAAACTCCGCTGGTTCACTGTGGAGTAAAACTCCACTGGCGCCAGTCTCCTCTGAGGAATCGGTGGGAGAGAGGCGTTGTCCTCTCATCACCACCACAGCGGATTTTCCTCCGTGATAAGGGTTGTAAGCCCTTCTTCCCATATCTCAGGGCTCGAGCTGTTCCCTTGGCCTCTGCCGCTGCCAAATGCAGATCTCCACAGTGGGTATCTGCTTTGTCTGTTTAATGGGCAGGAAACGACCTAGAAGTTGTATCTTTCCTAGGTTTTGCCATAATGTCTTTTATGGCCATTATTTTCCTCAGAGTGTTCACAGACTCAGCAGGGGCATTTGTGTAAACTGTGTTCCCAATAGGCCAGAGTTTCAGGAAAAGCTGGAAACTTGTTCAGATAAGAAATTTAGCAATGGCTGGCTTAAAGGTAAACGAGCTGACTTTTCTTTGTTCCAACTCCCTCAGCTCACTTTTTTAATTTCCCCTTTTTCTGGGGTTGCCCTCCCCTGCCAAGAATGAGGTCTTCTGTTCCCATTCTGCCTGCAGAGGGGAGACTCCGGGGAAGCTTGGTGAGGGGGGCAATAGGAGGAGACATGAGGCTGGATTTGGGTGCCGTGAGGGAGGGTGAGTTCTGTGGTAGAAGACACATGGAAGGTGTTACCTGCCTTTGACAAAACACGGTGGGGGTTCTCAGAAGTATCTGGATGCATTTTTGTCATTGAACAAGGAAGCTACATTAGCAGAGAATGAGTAAATTACATATAATTGATTTATTTCATGTAAAAGATAAACAGAAAATTATCTCTGGACTTTTCCAAATCCCTGACCTGTGCTGTGACTGTCACAAGAAAGACAAGCTTTTTTTTTTTGCGACAGAGCCTCAAGCTGTCGCCCTAGGTAGAGTGCTATGGGTTCACAGCTCACGGCAACCTCCAACTCCTGGGCTTAAGCGATTCTCTTGCCTCAGCCTCCTAAGTAGCTGGGATTACAGGCGCCTGTCACACCACCAGGCTTTTTTTTTTTTTTTTTTTTTTTTTTTTAATTATAGTTGTCGTTGTTTGGCAGGCCCAGGCTGGATTCGACCCTGCCAGCTCTGGTGTATGTGGCTGGTGCCTTAGCCGCTTGAGCTACAGGTGCCAAGCCAAAGACGAGCTCTTGAGATAGCTTCTTGAGGTTTCTGGAGGCCCAAGCTCTTGACATCTTTAAGACGGTTTTGCTCTGATTTACAGGGTGCCTTCTCAGGCCTGGTCTTGGGCCTGTTACTAGGTTTGATTAGGCTGGTCCTAGACTTTATTTACGTGCAGCCTCTGTGTAACAAGCCAGATGAACGGCCAGCTGTGGTGAAGAGCATCCACTACCTCTATTTCTCCATGATTCTGTCCGCAGCCACCCTGATCACTGTGTCCACTGTGAGCTGGTTCACAGAGCCACCCTCCAAGGAGATGGTACGTTTGGGTTGATCGCTATATCTGTTAAGATGTTTTGTTGCAAGTGATAGAAAACCGGCCCAAACTGGGTTGAGCAACGAGAATTAATTGTTCAAAAAGCTCAAAATGATTCTCCGATTTAGGGATAGAATGATTCAGGACTCTGAAAAGGTCTTTAGAATCCATACCTCACTTCTGCTTCAATTCTTGGGCCCTATGTGAGGCCAAGCATCTTCTAGGGATATATTCTCTTTTCTCGTCATTAAGTAAACATGAGCATTTCTGTCCCAGGATTTCTAGCAAAGTTCTTTTTTTTTTTTTTTTTTCTTGTTAAATCATAGCTGTGTACATTAGTGCAATGGCCTGTACCCATTCTAAGATGCACCGTAGATGTGGCCCCACCCATCTAGCAAAGTTCTTGATTTCCACTGATGGAGGCAGCTTAAGACAAGTGCTTACCCATGAACCCATGTAATCCCTGTGGCCAGAGAAAGGGATGATCTGAAATGGTAGATCCCTGGGTCCCTCAGTACTCTGGGGCTAGAGTTTAGGTCTGAGGACTAGAAATGAGGGGGAGTTCGATCCCAACCTAAGGATGAGGATTACTGGAGGTAGATGGGGAATAATGAGCTGGGGGGAAATGTCCACCGATCCTTGTGAGTACAGGGAGGTGAAGGTTATTGGAGGGTGGAGCTGGGCAGGGACTGTGAGAAGAGGATGGTGGCCCCTTCCCCTGCCCACATCTCAGGAGTCATCTCTGTTCCTTAGGTCAGCCGCCTGACCTGGTTCACGCGTCATGACCCTGTGGTCCAGAAGGAAGAACAGGTGCCGCCAGCAACTCCTCTGCCTCTGAGCCTCTCTCAGAATGGGACACCAGAGGCAAACAGCACCAGAATCCAGTTCGATGTTCAAGAAAACATGTCCAGAAACCACAGCTGTGAGTGCCTCCCTCCTCCATTATAATTGGAGCTTTAAGAAGCACTATGTGTTAAGGAGGAAACTTTCCTGTAAAATCACAAGCCAGAAAAGGGACAGGGAAATCCAATTTTGGATTGGAATTTTAGCAGCCCCTTGCTCCAGGGTCTGGTCCTTCCCATTTTCCAGCCATCAGAAAGGGGTTTATTAGTAGCTTTCAACAGAAACGTCAGATGGGCAGAAATAGCCAACACTTGCTGAGTACCTGCTAAAGTGTGGTTCATCACTCCCCAAGCACCCTGCACAGCAGGCTAGACCACTGCTAGCATTCTCTGGTCTCAGAATGGCAGCTGGCAGGCATATTTGGGTTTAGCCCCCCTACTGTTTTAATAAAATGTGAGTGAATATTTAAAAATTGAGAGGTTTAACATCAATTTCCAGATTTTCATCTTCTCTTGGAAAATGGCCTCACATTTCTCCATGGCAAAAGTCATCTGGAGCTGTGAAGCAGCTGCCCCTTAGATCTGGGATGTGCCCTTCAGTTAGCCAAGGTCTCTACCAGTCCCTATTGTCTCTATGCCTCTAGGCTGTGGTTTGTCATGGCCTTTTTTAAAAATTGTGGATAGGAAACCATGTCAACCTAATGTGGAAAACTCTAAGATAGACCCAGAAGGCCATGTATTTCAAGAAAAAATGAGAGAGAGCCTATTTCTTGGTAGAGTTGAGGACTATTTCAACATGTTTAATATGCAAATTTGCTTTCTTTGATTCAGATACACTACCTGCCTCGCCTTACAGACAATTGAGTTTGCAGACCCAGCTCTGAGTAAAGAAACAGAGCTTCCCACAGACCGCTCATTCCCTTCCATCTCCTGGAAGGCAGCGTGACTCAGAGGAGAGAACCAGACAGAGCTGGGTTCTAACCCCTCCTCTGCCACTGCTTACCAGCTGGGTAGCTTCACTCAAGTGAACTTTGATTTCTTCATCTGAAAGTGGTGGCAATTCTGAAAATAACCAATCTTGTAGAATGAAAGTTTATTTATTTATTTATTTTTTCTGAGACGGAGTCTCAAGCTGTCTCCATGGGTAGAGTGCTGTGGCATCATAGCTCATAGCAACCTCCAACTCTTGGGCTCAAGCGATACTCTTGCCTCAGTTTTTTCTATTTGCAGTAGAGATGGGGTCTCACTTTTGCTCAGGTTGATCTCAAACTCCTGAGCTCAAGCAATCCACCCGCCTCGGCCTCCCAGAGTGCTATGCTAGGATTACAGGCGTGAGCCACAGGTCCTGGCCCTGGAATTAAAGTGTTAATGAATACATTCCAGAAAAGGTACCTAAAGTACTTACCCCAGTGCAGGGAAGACACCTGGCTAGTATTCCCTTCTTGCTTCCCTGGGAGACACAGCTGAGCTCTCTGACCTTTTTTTGCTGGGTTCTTTTTTAGGTGATGTGAGCCCAAAGCGGTCCAAAGTGGTGAAGGTCATCTTGTGGCTCTGTGGAATGGAGAACAAGGCCATGGAGGAGCCCTCAAGCACAGTGGAAGCCGTCATAGTTTCCCTGGAAGAAAACCCCCTTGTGAAGACCCTCCTGGACGTCAACCTCATCGTCTGCATCAGCTGTGCCGTCTTTCTCTGGGGCTACTTTGGTTAACGTGGGTGAACCCAGGGGTCCAAGATCTTCAGTGCCCTATTTTTTTTTTTAATGAAAAAAAAATAATAAAGCTTTTGTTTGTTTACAGGGAGGTTTCTAAGGCATTTATGGGCCATTTATTTCGACATGATATTATACTCTTTTCTTGAAAGGGAATGAAGGTTAAAAGATGGGAAAAGAAGAGACATGTAAAAGCTGCTTTTTCTCAAAAGATTAGTTATTTATTTTTCCTATCCATCATGCAACATCAACACCCAAAATTCTAAAAGATGAACAAGCAAAGAGACCCACAGGACCTCCCAGCCTGGCAGCAGCCACTTCCCCAGGGCTGGGAGTTCTGCATTTGAACTTGCTCCAGCTCCTTCTCTCAGTGCAAAGAAATGGGATTGGTATTCTGTCTTTTTCCTTTCATTGTTGCTGCTTTGGGTGAAGGAAGAACTGGTCCCCAAAGGTTATCTCAAGTGATACTTGGTCCTGGATATGATTTCTTGGAACTAGACCTGAGTTTGTGCCCTGAAATTTTCATAGTATAAGAAAATCAGAGAATTAATTGTATCCACTTCTCAAGTTCTAGCTTAGACTGTGTTTCTCTGGTTAATTCTCCACTGTGATGCTTCCCTGAAAACAAGCAGCCAGAGGATGGGCATCTCCATGACACATCTCTACTGGCCAAGGGCCAGTGGGGCTTTTGACCTGAAGAGTACCCACCTCCCACTCTGTGTAGAGCTACATATCTTAGTTTCTCTGTTTTAGACCCTGATAGGGGTCTGATGGAATGACCCACAGGGCCTGTGTTTGCCACCTACAGAGCTAGAGCAAGGCAGGACCATTTCTGCAGCAGCCCAGAGCCAAAGCTGGGATACAGAAGGCTGGTGGGGTTGATCACAGCTCTTCCTGGCCTGACAGAGCCGGAAAATGGCATCTCGAGGGACTCCAATTTCCAAGGTTCAAAGGAAAATGGACAGGAAACCCTGGGGCTGAAGAGCCACTTGCCCATGTCACCTAGTCATTCAGTGATCTCTTTTCAGTTCCTGCTTGATACTCTCAACACCTGGGACTGGCCTGTTCCACAGGTATGCATTAGGCCAGCCGCTACCCTTGCTCCAAGGCCTGGTTGATTTTACCCTAATCAAAATGATTCTGTGGGCTGCATAAAAGGCACCCTCAGCTGTCCCACACAGAGGCACATGTGGGGAACTGGCTGCTAATGTGGCTCCTTGCAAGAGCCTGAGATAGTTTCAGAGGCAGGCAGGCTCAAGGGGCAGTCTTTTTTTTTTGAGACAGAGTCTTTGTTGCCTCCTGGTAGAGTGCTGTGGCGTCATAGCTCACAGCAACCTCAAACTCTTGGGCTCAAGAGATTCTCTTGCCCCAGCCTTCCAAGTAGCTGAGACTACAGGTGCCAGCCAAAATGCCTGGTTATTTTTAGAGACAGGGCCTGGCTCTAGCTGAGGCTGGTCTTGAACTTGTGAACTCAGGCGATCCACTTGCCTCGGCCTCCCAGAGTGCTGGGATTATAGGCATGTGCCACTGCACTGGGCCCCAAGGGACAGTCCTCCTGGGGAGGCTGTCTCCAAGGGCCAAAAGAGGAGAGTGGGAGGACTAGCAGCTTTCATTGTAGTCCTCAACTCTCCTGACCCTGGCCCCACACCAAGATGTCTGTTGCCCTTATAGTGAGAGCTATCACTGTGGTAGCTCAGGCCACTGCCTCCTCTGCCCTGGACTGCTGACCAAGCCACTCCTCCACTTTGGATCCTTCAGTGACCTTCCCAAGCTCTCAGGATGAAGTCTAAAGTCCCTGATGGGAATAACAAGACCCCTGTTAGCCAGGCCCCTCTCCAGCTTCCCCTCTGATCACTGTCCCTTGTAGTCTGAGGTCATACCAGGTACTCCTCCTCACCTCTGGGTGCAGCACCATGGAAGGAATCAAGGCGTCTTCTAAGTAGGGTTAAACAGCCATAAATAAGCCTTTGCCCATCCTCTTCCCTCTGCCTAAACTCCCCCAACTGCTCTTTGATCTCCTATGCTTCTTTGTGCGGATATCACTTTTCCCAGGAAGCCTTCCCTGATCATGCCATGGCACGTGCCCCCAAAGCTCATGTCACGCTTTCGTACTGACTGCTTGACAGTCTGCCCAACTGCAGTGAAAATCCCACGAAGGCCTGGTGTGTCATTCATACTGATGCCTGGCTTGGGATTTGATGAAGTGGGGAGTGACCTTCAGAACACAAATGACCAGCTCCTCGTCTCACACCTACCAGCCACACTCCTCCCTGGCCTGGCTGCTCACCTCTGCCCAGGTAACCAGGACCAAGAAACACCCATTGTTCCTGCACCATCTTGGCCCCTTGAGGTCTGAGTTCATGGAGGTGACCATGAACTGATCCAGTCACCTGTCCCCTGGCCTTTTGGAATGGTGTAGCTTCCAAGTCTTCTGTGACCACAGACATTGGCCCCAGAGCCAGCCACCCTTGGTGGGTAAGATGAGCTCTCATGTTTGTGACGGACCTGCAATCAATCACCAAATCATGCTGGTTCTGCCTCCCTAAGAACATATTCACCTGTCCATTCCGTTCCCTTGGTGCCCAGCTGCTCCTGGCCTCACCAGCCTCAGTCCTTGTCAGCTGGGGCCTCCACTTACAGCTGGTGTACACTGCTGGGGCTGCCCACCTGCCCACAGCTCTCCCTGCTAAAGCATAGCATCCCCTTGTGCTGGGAACAGGACATTATTTTAAAACCTGGGCTTCAATCCTTCAATTCTAAGGGTCCACATATGAAAACAAAAAGGCCGAGTTTCTACCACAAGGTGACATGAACTTTTTTTTGTTTTTGTCAAATACAATATACTTCAGTTAGACAGGGAGAATAAGTTCAGAATGATTACACAATGCGGTGACTATAGTTAATAACATGTATTATGTAGTTGAAAATTGCTAAGAGTGGATTTTTTTCTGTCACCCAGGCTGGAGTATAGTGGCATGATTATAGCACACTGTAACCCTGAACTCCTGGGCTCAAGCCATCCTCCCACCTCAGCTTCCCAAGTAACTGGGACTATAGCAGCACACATTTTTTTTCTTCTTTTGGTGGAGACAGGCTCTGAGTATTGGTCAGGCTGGTTTCAGATTCCTGGCCTCAAGTAATCTGCCTTTGCCTCTCAAAGTGCTAGATTATAGGTATAAGCCACCATGCCAGGCCCTGGGAGTAGACTTTAAATGTTCTCATCACAAAAAACAACAAGCATGTGAAGTGATGGATGTTAATTAGCTTGCTTTAGCCCCTCCACAATGCATACCTATATCAAAACATCACAATACATGCCGTAAGTACATATAACTTTTGTCAATCACAAAAACCCAAATATAATCGGGTGGCGCCTGTGGCTCAATGGAGTAGGGTGCTGGCCCCACGTGCCAGAGGTGGTGGCTTCAAACCCAGCTCTGGCCAAAAACCGCAAAAACAAACACACAAAAAACCCAAATATAATCACTGATGTGCATAAAAACTGAATTCAAATACAAGTAGAAAGGGAGAAAACAGAACCCTGATATTTTATTGGCAAGGGTTCTTCCTTGCATTAAATATCTCTCCCACAAGTCATTTGTGATGTCTCAGGTATGTACAGGACAGCCCCTAAAGTGACCTCCAATGCTCCTTATCTCCTGGTGCCATGGCAGCCACCACAGAAAGGAGCCAGGGCCCTCACACCATGTGGTCCTACAACCACAGGGAAGTGAATTCTGATAAGCCCTGGGGGAGCTTGGGAGCAGATCCTTCCCCAGTCCAGCCTTTAGATGAGAACCCAGCCCTGTGGTCTTGGAAGACCCTTAGCAGAGGACCCAGAAAGGACGGGCCTGAACTCCCAACCCACAAGAGCTTGAGGGAATAAATGCATGTCGTCATAATCTGCTAAGTGGGTGGCCATTTGTCACAGAGCAGTGTGTGAACACACGTGAGGGTGTGAAGGTGGAGCTGGGGGGGCAGAGTGTAAGAGGAGGAAAGCTGCCTGCATGGCTGCATGGGGACTGCACAGACACATACCTCAGAGGAACAGAAGACAACCCCTTTTGGGGGGCATCAAGTAGGAGTCATTTGGTTGCCAGAAACAGAAACAAACCTGGGCACATTTGTATAAAAAACAAAACAAAACCCATCTATTATGAGAGGGTAAGGGTAAAAAGTGCATTAACAACCTCAGGGACACGAGGCAGGAGCTGGGTGGGTTCTGGAGGCCGAGTATACCTCTCCCGCTCGTCTCTTGCTCTGCCTCTCCACACACCTGCTGACTTATTCCTCTGCAGCCTGGTTTTCTCTGCAACACAGGGATCCAGGGCAGTGGCAGATGGTCACCCGCAGCTCACAAGTACCACAACTCTGGGAGCAGCTGGCCCTGGTTGCTGGGTAAGGGACCCAGGGCCCATGTGGGAGGCACAGGGGAAGAGTGTGCTTTAGGCAAGTGTAAAATTTAAGATATGGGGGAAAATGGGTTTATAGGAACAGGTTTTCAATGTAATTAATAAATGTAGGCTATACTTTGGGAGCACAGGGAACTTTGAGTCAAGAGGAAAAGGTGTTTGGCCTGTTGAAGCTGGGCTTAAGTCAGTTCACAGTGGAAGGAGGGCCTATGTCTTCTAAGCAGAGACTTAAACACAGATCCACCTAGCAGGCAGCTCGATCAACAGAAGGCTCAGGGCAGCCGGCTCTGGCACTGTCTGCCCCTCTGTCTCCAAGAGAAAACTGCCTTATTTGGGCCATGGAGAGAGGCTATCAGAATAGCCATGCAGACACTCAGACTAGCTTTACTCCAATTCTCCATCTGCTCTTTCCAAGTGTACCAATTCTGGGAAAGAAGTGCCTTAGATAGGGCCTGACAACACCACAAATGTTGGAAAAGGGAGTTCCCGTGACAAGAGCTTCTGACGAATGCTCTGGCCCTGTGGGGTTGAGTTCCTGTGGGTCGACCTCTAGAAATCTACTAAGTTTCTCTAGATGGACAAGAAAGGGGGGCCTAGAGTGTAGGACCACAGTAGAAACTTAACTATGCGTACTTGCTGAAAGTCAGCAGTCTGGGAGGTCTCTGGGGGCACCTGGTGACTTTTTTCACTGCCATGAGCTTGCTCTCTATTCCTTTAAACTCCTACAATTACAATTAGACACCCAAGATGTCCCTTTCACAATTCCATCTGAAGTGACCACACACACTCACACACAGACACAATCCACAATTTGCCCCCAAGAACGATAAAGTTTTCATATAAACCACAGAATATATTTAATTCAAATTAAACATGAAACTAGAATAATGTTCGGTCCTTATCAAGTAGCAATTACATTAAAACAAACAAACAAACAAACAAAAAAACCCAGTACATTTCTTTCTACATTCTGGCAATCCAAGGCACAAGTCATAACCAGTTTGATGGGGTGACAGATCCAGCAGTCACCATCAATGCTCATGGTTTTGAGGGAGTTGAGGGAGACACAGACCATACTTAATACAAAATGATTCGGCAGCAAGTCTGAAGGAGAAACTCCCTCCTAATACAGAATAGAAGTCTGAGTAGCAGGAAGTAGGAGACTTGCACGATTAATGTATTTTATTAAATAGTTATTAACACACTGTTTCTTTACTCATTCCAAATTGCTGTGGGTGCTGCCTGTTTTAACAGCAGTGTCAAAAGCTTCCTCTACTCGTCTTGGCAGGAATATTCCTTCCACTCTAGGTATTTCTTTGTTTTTGATTTTTTGGCATGATTTCCTTCCCAGGTAAAGAAAGCCAGCTTCTTCCAGACACAGGTCATTCAGCTTTAGTGGCAGACTGTGCCATCTCCTTGGCAGCGTAGAAGGCCAAGTCCCGCAGAGCAAGGCCTTTCTTTTTGCTCCACTGAAAGCTTTTCGCTGTTTGGTCTGCCTGGCCCTGCTCCCCTCGCCGGGGTGGGCGGGGCTAAGGGCTGGGAGGTGGCTTTCTCACAGGGCGGTGCTCTCCGTGTCATTGTCTATGTCCAGTAGAATGCGGCCAGGCAGGTCTTTGCTTGCTGAGTCTGAGGGCACTTCAGGGAAGATGCTGCGAAGCGGTTCTGGAACTCTAGAATTGGCATCTGGATAAAAACATAAGGAGACATGGGATCAACGAGTGGTGACCCCTGAGAGGCTGCCCCAGGGTGCTCTAAGACAGGCTGTAAAGCTTCAGGGTGGCCCAGCACACACAGTCCCCAGCAAGAGGCTTCTTCAGCTCCAGCCAAGTGGAGTCCTTGAGACCCTAGAGCGTGAAATGTAGCACAGCCCCGCCCCCTGGCTTATGGCCGCCTCTCCCTGAGTCCCGGCAATCCTCAGAGACACAACCCTCCATGAGACCTCACTCTCACCAAGGCTTCTCATGCACTAAATGAACCTTCTGACGACATCTGAGCTGCACAAAGAGCTCTCTCCTCCGGGGCGGACAGGTTTTCTTCCTGTTGCTAATGCCCTGGCTTCAACCTTGGCACTAGTGAAACTCTGGGCTGAATCATCCCTTATGTGGGCTGTGCTGTGTGTTGTAGGATGGTAAGTGGTATCCTGGCCTTTACCCAGACCTTTACCTCAGTGTGACAACCAAAATGTTTCCAGACACTGCCAAGTGTCCCCTGTGTGAGAGGAGGACACAGGGAAAATGACGAGTCATCTAATGAACCATCTTTCCTATCTCCCTTCTTACATACTCAGGCAAAGAAGTATTAACTTTCTCTTCTCAAATGTTTATACCTCTTAATTTTCTTTCATGTCTTATTATGTTGGCTGAAATTCCTTTTTTTTTTTTTTTTATTGTTAGGGATTCATTAAGGGTACAATAAGCCAGGTTACACTGATTGCAATTGTTAGGCAAAGTCCCTCTTGCAATCATGTCTTGCCCCCAGAAGGTGTGGCACACACCAAGGCCCCACCCCCTCCCTCCTTCCCTCTGCTTTCCTCCCTCCCCCCCATGACCTTAATTGTCATTAATTGTCCTCATATCAAAATTGAGTACATAGGATTCATGCTTCTCCATTCTTGTGATGCTTTACTAAGAATAATGTCTTCCACTTCCATCCTGGTTAATACGAAGGATGTAAA
>CAUYPK010134675.1:0-27681 GCA_963574355.1 Loris lydekkerianus
TGGGAAAATGCCAGGAAGGCTATGTTGAATATTGGGATGAAAATGTGTCAAATGGTTTATGAAGCTAGTATATGATGCCCCATGATCATATCAATGTACACAGCTATGATTTAATAAAAAAAAAAAAAAAAAAAAAAGAAACCCCACAAATAAAAAAAAAAAAAAAAAAAAAAAAGTTTTCTGATGGCTATTTTCTTCACTTGATTTTAGCCAAAAAGCCAAGAAGCATTTGGATATTTTCTTAATCAAAGAAAATTTATCAGCAATATAAAAATAAGCATGCCAAATTCTAAAGTGGACATTACAATTGTTTAAAATATGTGCATAAGAAAAATTTGGGAAACATTTTAAGATAATTTGAACTAGAAAATCTTTCCAGATTCGTTGTTTTGCTATAGAAGACCTCATTTTTAATTTGTAAATAAACTGAAAAACTTAGTAAACTGCTTAGTTGGCCTTACCATTTTAACAAACATGTACTATCTGGATTAAAAATGGACAGCCTTAGCAATGAATAGGTATTTCCCATAATGATGAATTTGTAAACACTATTTCTTAGGTTCCTGAGGCACTCCTGGGAGGTAAACATATGTGACGCTGCATAAATAATGTCTGCCTACAACTTTTAATATAGAGTAACCAAGAATATCCCTTTACTGGTAGCAAGGGCCGCATAAATTTGATACTTTACTTCCAGCTAAAACAGAGGGGCTGACAAAGCAAGTTGAATTATATTGTTTTAACAAAAAAAAAAAAAAAAAAAATTCTACGAATATTAAATAACCTATATCATGTAATTAATGCTTTACACATACACCTTAAAAATATTACAATGTAGGAATAATCTGAAGAAGTCAGTGAGCACTAAATTCTTATGATGATGGAGAGTGTCTTATGACAAATATTCTAAATTTGTCTAAAAGGAGAACAAGTTCCATCCATGTAAACATAAAAGAAGTAAAGTCTCCATCTTTCTTTAAGGCTGCATAATGTTCCATGGTGTACATATATACCACAATTTATTAATCCATTCGTGGATTGATGGGCACTTGGACTTTTTCCATGACTTAGCAACTGGAAAATATTCTTCTTAGTAAAGTATCTCAAGAATGGAAGAAAAAGTACCCAATGTACTCACCCCTACTATGAAACTAGTTTAGGGCTTTCACATGAAAGCTACAACCCAGTTGCAACCTGAGAATGGGGGGAAGGGGGAGAGGGAAGGGAGGAAGAGGAGAGGTGGGTAGAGGGAGAGGAACTTGTGGGATCATACCTGCGGTGCATCTTGCAAGGATATATGTGAAACTTAGTAAATGAAGAATGTAAATGTCTTGGCACAACAACTAAAAAAACTCCAGGAAGGCTATGTAGGCCGGTGTGGTAAAAATGTGTCAAACGGTTTATGAAACTAGTGTATGATGCCCCATGATCATATCGATGTGCACCGCTATGATTTAATAATAATAAAAAAAAAATAGTCAACTAATCTTGGAAAAGAAAAAAAAATAAAAATAAAAGGAGAACAAGTTGTTATCTTTTGGGCTGTGCTACATGTTACATTCTAAACCATAAAATATATTTTACTGAGAACATGGATTTTGGCAATTATGTCTTACTCATATGAGAGAAAAAAATTGATTTAAAAGAATAATTAACTAATTCAATATCTATAAATGATGCCAGAAGGGCACTATTTCTCTAAACTAAACTCTACTAATTTCTAAGAACTCAATATTTCTTATAATTATTTTAGTTATTTGTCTACTATGTATTAATAAATTTGCTAGATGCTTTATTTAGATTCCAAATAATTTTCCTCTTAGGATTAACTGCCATGTTATTTTTTTGTTGGATCTCTCACGAATAAGATTATCAGGATGTCAGAAGGAGAGTGCAAATATTCTAATGTCTTTCTTATCACTCTTGGGAAAGTTCAGATTTGAGAAAGCCCTATTATTATTTTTTTTTGAGGGAAAATCAAATAAAGGGTCCTGAATATTATTGTGACCATTTTTTATGTAATCACTTATGAAGAACACTCAGGTAGAATATCTTTTACTCTCTTCAGTCATTCTTTTTTAAAAAATTTCCTTATTTTTGTTTATGATCAACATAGGATTCTTTCACTAGATGTCTTCTCCAATGAAATAGATATTAGTACAGAAAAGGGAGACATGATACTGGTGGGCAGAGAACCCTTTTGGAGACAGAATTGGTCTGAAGATTGTCGTATGTATAAAGCTCAAGATGGAGGCACTGGTTTTTACCCAGAATAGGCAAACACATGAGAGTTTGATGCTGCACATAGCAAGACAATAAGCTGACAATAAGCTGACACAGCTACTTTGGTGCTATGGGGAAAAAATACAAATACAAATATATCTAAGTGTCCTAATAGAATTCATTCAAAATGTCTATCACATAAAAATCGTGCATTTCACATGGACTTCATGTGACTTCCAAATTGTTAGAATTTATTTGGATAAAAATTGGATTAGCCAATAATGGGTTTAGAATAATTACAGCCAAGTGCTGATTGTACCTAATAGTAAAACATATTTTTAATAAATATTTTTCAAAGGAGTGCTATATAAACTCAGCTCTCTATAGTCATTAAGTATTTCTCTTCTGGGGTGCATAAATTTTCTTAGTATTACAGAGGAAAATGTAATACATGAGAAACAGATGGGAAATGGTGTTCATTCTTGTAACTATTTAACTTTCATCATTATTAAAGTCTACTTTACTTCATTTGCAATCTATGTTCCTTAGTTTTTAAAAGTTACAGTCTTTACATGGGTCTTAACTTGGATGATTTACTTGTAAAAAACTATATAGTCATGAGTATCTGTTCCCATAGGAACTTATTCAATTGTCAAAATCTAACACAGTATGTTAGAGTAATGTCTTCATAAAACTTCTTTTTATGTATTAATTTTAATTTTCAAATTACTTAGTTTAATATTTGACTTACATACCTAGTACATTATTTAAACTGATAGCATTTTTATGGGTATTTTGAAAGTAGATTCTAGTGTAGATGCAGGTTTATAAATTCTTTCTAAGATAGTGGAAATAATGAAAAGAACCAAAAATGAAGATATGTAAACTTTATCAATATTAAAAGTAGACAATGTATAGAGCATCATCTTATAAACTCTGGGGAATTATTTTCATTTATAGATAAATTACAATTAGACTCTAATAAGGAAATTATTTTTATTATAATTGAAACTTTCCTCCTCAAGGCAGGGTGCTCTATCATAGGAAGTAAGTGCATGCATTTCTAATGTGCCTGTTCATACCCTTTCATCATGAGCAACAAACTTTAGGGGCATGTCAGAACAAGAGGATATGGAAATCACTTCATATGTAAGCCATCCCCAAACTGTGAATCAAGCAAGGACATCGAGGATAAAAAAGGGTTGTACAATTATGCTTAGTCTTATTTTTTTCTGCCTCTATCTTAAATGAAGAGTGAATATTATAGAAAATGAGAAGAGAGTAAAAAAACTGAACTATGACCCAACTTTATAGTTGCAGGGCAACTATTGAGCATAAATGTATAAACCCAAAAGGTCTATACTCTATTCCACAAAATAAGAACACAAGGCAATTCTCAGTTAAGTAGCTAGATAACTCTAAACAAGGGACAAAACCAAAACAAACAAACAAAAAAAACTCAAATAAGGAGTGAATCATTGGGATAGAGTAAGGTACGGTAGGACAGCGGTTCTCAACCTTTTTTGTACCATGAACTGGTTTCATGGACGACAATTTTTGTATGTATTGGGGTCGAGAGGGATGGTTTTCATATGAGTCAAGCAATTGATTTATTATGGTCTCTGTGCAGTCAAACCTCTCTGCTAATGATAATCTATGTTTGTATCCACTCCGAGCTCTAGCATCACCACCACAGCTCCGCCTCAGATCATCAGATGTTAGATTCTCATAAAGGGCATGCAACCTAGATCCCTCACAGGTGCAGTTTACCGTAGGATTTTTTTCTCTTATGAGAATCTAATACCACTGCTGATCTGACAGGAGGCAGAGCCAAGGTGGTGATGAGAGCAATGAGGAGCAGCTGTAAACACAGATGAAGGTTCCCTCAGATGCACCTCTCAGCTCCTGCTGTGTAGCCTGGTTCCTGATAGGCCAAGGGCCAGGACTGGTCAGAGGCCCTGGGAGCGGAGGACAGCAGCAGGGTGTTTCTCCTTAGAAAGAAAACCCTAAGGAAGGAAATTTCAGTATTTAGAAAACAAATGGAAACAACGTATATTGTATACAATTGCTTATGGACAATAATCTATATTATTCCTCTAAGAAATTATCATTTAAACCCTTGACACCAGAAAAAAATAAGATAATAAGAGACAAGTTAAATGCAGCAAATCTCAGCCTCACATAGGATGACAGAAAACTTCCATGTGGTAAAATTTCACACTGCAGGATGTTAGGACTTAGATAAGTACTTAGAGGGAAAAAAAGTTCCAGACATATGGTGGGAGACATGAAAAACTGGTAAACAGTTTAATTGAAGCTAATTGATGAAAGACAGTTTATGATAAAAACATTTAAAGAACAGCTTCAAATGTTTTATAAAAGTAGGAAAACATAAGCTCTGATTTTCAATAGAGTTCCAAATTTTAGAACAGTTCCAAATCTTCCTATTAGAAAACAAACTGCACTTAAAATTTTGGATCAAATATGAAAAAAAATCTCAAAAATTAATGAAAGGTCTGAAACACAAATTAACATTACAAAACAGAAGAGGAAGTAAAAATACTGAAATGTAAACTATATTCCTATGAAAAGTTTTTTTTTTTTATGAAATCAAGTTGTGTAATGTTAGTTAGATTTTGATAACCTTAAAAAGGATAATAGAATTCAATATTATATTAATATTTTTCCATAAGTGGTTCCAATGTCAGGATAAGAATAAATCAAACATAAGCCACCAGCACTCTCATTTTATCTGAAGAACTAAGAGGAGACCCACTGAATAGAATAGTGAGGATCAAACAAAAGAAATTTCTAGAGATACTACAATTTAAAATTTCTGTGTGCCCCCTAAACATAGCATCTATTCATGCAGAGTAAGAACATTACAGTTTTACAAATGGATAGGCAATTTAAAGCACAGAGTTTTAATACACCCCTACTATTAGGGGTGTATCAGACTTTAAATACCTGAACAACATGATTACCAGAATTAACTAACACGCACACACATAAATACATAAACACACATACATACACAAGATCTGACAATTCAGTGGGTAAGTTCATTCTAAAAAACTACTACATATCTCATTGATGAACATCGTTATGGTCACCTTGAAAGTATTTCCCTTAGAAAGTTATTTGCCTATGCCAATGCCTAGTCCACCCTTCACAGCAGTTTTGGAACTCTTAATTCTGGAATGGCCATCAGAGTTGTAGTATAAGGATTTAACAATTAGGTTTTCTAACTTGCCACTGTGTGTTTACATTGGCAGCACCGTACAAACAACCTGGTAAGGTTCACATCTATACTGTATAAAAGATGTAATTTGTAAGATATATAGTATAGTGTGGAAGAGTAGAGTAAAAGTATAGAGATTTTTATGAGGTTAAATTTGTTATCAGCTTGAAATAGAATGTTATAACCATATAACCATTCTCTATAAAGAGAATATCTATAGAAAATATATAAAAGAAAAAAGAAAGAAATTAAAATGTGCAACTACAAAAAAAAAAATACAAGGGAAAGACAAAATTGTACAAGACAGTTAGAAATCAATTAACAAATGATAATGGAAAATATTTTCTTATCGATAATTACTTCAAATATAAATATATAAAATACCCATTCTAAATACAGAGAATGAATTTAAAAACAAGATAAAACTTTATGCTGTCTACAAGAGAGTAATTTAGATTTGAAGATGCCCATAGGTGGAGAGGGAAAGGATGGAAAAAGACATTCTATGCAAATAATCAAAAGAAGGCATGGGTGACCATTCTTATATTGGATAAAATAGATAATAAATCAAAACCTATTACAAGAGAATAGAAGAACATCAAATAATATTAAAAGCATGAATTTGTCAAGAAGATAGGATAATTATAAATACATATGCAACTAATATTAGAATATCTAAATCATGAAGCAAACTCTGACAAACTAAAAGGAGAAATGTATAGCAAGACAATAATTATAGGAGTTCTAAAACTAGAAATTTATACCAGAATGTAGAAATTAACAGCATAAGAAAAACTATAAAATTCACAAATATGTGGAAATTAAACAACCTACACTTGAACTATCAATGGATGAATTAGAAAATATCTTGGGAAAAAAATGAAAACGCACATAGCCCAAATTGTGGGATACAGAAAATCATTTGTAAGAAAGTTCATAATAATCAACAGTTGTAAAAAACATAAGAAGAATCTCAAATAAACAACTAAATTCAAGAGGTAGAAAAAAAAAAAGAACATGCCATACACTGAGTCAGTGGAAGGAACTAACAAAGATTAGATGAGAAATAAACAAAATAGAGAACAGAAAAATAGTCCATGAAACTAACAGTTGATTTTTTGAAAAGATCAGCCTTATTCTAGAGCCTTTATCTAGACTAAAAATGGGAGAAAATCAAATTAATTTAAATCATAAAAAAAACAGTAGACATTACAACTGATGTCACAGTTATGGATAATTATATGACAGTGAATTCAGTAACATAGAAAAATGGATAAATTCCTATAATACTTGCGTGGGCTGAATCATTTAGAAATAGGAAATAGGAATAGAACTGTGATAGTGAGCAGTTTTAATCAGAAGTCAGAAACTTTCCACAAAGAAAAGTTCAGGTCTAGTGAATTCTATTAAATGCTATTAAAAAAATCTCTGATAACATAAATTAAAAAATACTGAACAAAATATAGGCAATCCGTATTCAACAGCATTGTCTAAAAAAATCATTACACCATGATGAAGTGGGATTCATCTGTGGGATGCAAGAATGGTTCAATATGCAAAGATCACTCAATTAGATACACTGTATTAACAGAAAAAGGAATAAAAATAGCTTCTTCATCTCAATAGGTACAGAAAAGCCAACTGACGAAATTCAACATTATTTTGAGATAAAAATTCACAACAAACTAGGAAAGAAGGAACGTTACTTTAATATAATAAAGGCCATCTATAAAAGCCCACAGCTACGTTACTCAGTGGTGGAAAACTGAAAGCTTTTCCTCCAAGATCCACATCAAAACAAGACTGGCCATTCTTAACTACTTCTTTTCAGCCTCTTAGTGGAAGTTCTAGCCACAGCAGTAAAGCATGAAGGAGATATAAAAGGCATCCAGATGGGACAAGCACTAAAATTTTCTATTTGCAGATGCCATGATTTTGCATTAGAAAACCCTAAGGAATCCATAAAAAATATTAGTATTAGTAAACAAATTCAGTAAATTTGCAGATGCAGCATCAAGATACAAGTCATTTGTATTTCTATACACTAACAACGAACACTCAAAAAGGAATTAATACTATTATTTGCATAATTATAATTAATAAAACAATCCATTTAAAATAACATAAAACATAAACTACTTATGAATAAGGTTAAGTTAGAAACTTCATTATGTCAATGAACGAAATTAAATAAGTTACAAATAAACAAGAAGACATGCTGTGTGCATGTATCTGGAGACTTAATACTGTTAAAATGTTTACACTACACTGTAGGGAGGGAAGCAATCTATGGAATGGGATAAAACATTTGCCAGCCATATTTCTGATAAGAGGCGAAGATCCTATAACTCAAGAGTAAAAATGACAAATCAACTGATTAGGAACTGGACCAAGGACTTGAATGGACATTTCTTCAAAGAAAAGCCCTTCTTCAGAGGGCTAACAGGTATGTGACAACGCTAAACATCACCAATTATCAGGAAGATGCAAATCAAGGCCACAGTGCAGGATCACCTGACATGGTTGGGATGCCTACGCTAAAAACCTAAAAACGCAAAGGATTAACAAAACGAGTAAGAATGTGGAGAAGGTGTAACCCCTGTATAGTGTGGGTAGAAGTAGAAAATGGTTCAGCCACTATAGAAAACAGTACGGAGGTATCTAAAATTTTTTTTAAAGAACCATCCACAATACTACTTCTTTGTATACACTGTTATTTTTCATGAGCAGAACGCAAACTCACAATTTTTGCCCAAACTTTCAGGAAAACGCTCCCAGAGAACTTAGCGAGTTCTCAGCCGGGAGACACGTCTGGAGGGCTGAGCCTCCCCTGGTAAATGTGCAGACTGCAACTCCCTCCAGCTGCCACCTGCTCACGGTTTGCCATCCCTCTCGCCTGGAGCCCTTCCCTCTCCATAATGTCAGGGCCTGTGGCTGAGACCACTAGGCATGTGGCCAGCAGGGCGAGAGCCAAGCCAAATGTCTAAGAATAGGATTGAGAAATGTAAGTTACATTCTATTTGTATCTTAGAACACTATGCAGTGTTTAGGTGAATAAAGTAGATTTTATAAATCAAGATGAATAGTACCGAAAGGATAGTATTGAGTGATAAAGGCAAGATTTCATTCAGGTATACTTTGTAATAAAAGTATAAACATTAGAGGGAATAGTAGTGGGATTAAAGCATAGTTGTTGCTCTGAAAGCAAGACAGCAGATTTTCATGATGTGTGAGCTTCAAATACATGTTTAAAATTATCTAGATGAACCCAGATGGGGGGATATAATTTCAGCTACTGGGGAGGCTGAAGTGAGAGGATCCCTAGAGGTCAGGAGTTCAAGGCCAGCAGGTAAAACAGCACGTTCCCATTTCAAACAAAGAAATAAACATAAAAATTGACCAGGCAAAATTTAGTTAAAGAAAAACAATTCAGATGAAATACATCCAAATAAATATAAATAAGTGAAAACAGGGAATGAATAATTTAAATCATAATATATACTTCTCTTTATATTTAACTTTTAATTTTAAATATTATATATTTATAATTGGAACAGGAAGCCAGAGATTTTTAGATTTAGTAATTATTGAATTTTTTGTAAAATTAGTTTTACTGAAACTGCATATTATAAACTGCATACAAACTTCAAATTTGTGGTATTTGGTACTGTGGCTATAGCTAAAAAAAATAATTGGCAGAAAAAAATACTGCTTCAAAGGTGACATACATCAGCATTCAGGACTCAAAAAACTGCTAGAAATTTAATGGGGGAAATGTCAGTTAAGCAATTGCCAAGGGAGTGAGATCCAAATTCTAAGGATAAAGTCTGACCAAACCCCGGCTGACAGCTAACATACAAATGTATGAAGTGAGATTTCCAAGGAGCCTGACAAAAAAAAGGAGGTGGGTATGAGCGAAATCTACTCTTGAAGAACAGTGCTACACAGAGCTAATTTACAACTTATCTTCTTCCACATAGTGGAGATGGAAAAGTAATGAATCAACACACTTAAAAATAGATCACAAAATTTCCCATTCCACTGAAAGAAGAGAAAAATTAAAAGAGAAGTGATCAGTACCTCAGATGTTTTGTTAGACAATAGTAAGTGCTACAATATTTACAAAAATGTGAACACAGAGGGTGAAAATGAGATACAGGTAAAATACATACTTATTAAATAATGGCCATGAGCTTCCCATATTTGATAGAAAACATTAGTTTTGAGATCTAAAATTTATATATTTTATAGGATCCACTTAAAATTCTAAAAAATGGTAACAAACCAATAATGAGAAGGCAAAATTATGGTGATGATATGTTCATTTACTTGACTGTAGAAATCATTTCATTACATATATGTATGTTAAAACATGTATATCGTGTATATACAATAAAAATCATAGATGGATGAGTAAATAAATAAATACAAGTATTTACCCGGTGGCAGGATGTATTGCAAAGAGATCTGAAAGATTCTTAGAAGGAGTGATAGAAATTTTTTTTAATTCTAATAGTAGTTTCATAGGTATATATTTCTGTGAAAACACATTAAGTTATATATTTTAAATATGCACAGCTTATTTCCTATAAATTATATTTTTGCAAGAGCAAAAATGATTTGTCCACACTAAATAAGCAAATAAAAATCAGTAAAATTTCCAACTTCACAAATAATTGAATAAATTGTATGGTATGAAAAAATCATACATTTTTTCATCTAGCAAACTGTCACCATTTTTAAAATAGTATTTGATATGTTGATAGTCTGATAAATATGCACTGTAAGATAATCATTACAGATTTGCATAATCTTCTTCTTCATCCCTACAGTAAAAATATATGCAAAGATATATGCAAACTTATTCCCCCTATTCTTTGTAACAACAAAAATAAAATAGAACACCTTAATGTATTGCTTAAATACAGTACAGTTTATAAAAGTGGAACAGTGAAATGATGGGCATGAAGTTCACATTGCTTGAATTTTCTCTTCCATTGGAAGGTGTGTAGCATTGGCTAATTATGTAAACTGTTTCTTCCTCTGTAAAATGTGAATAATATTTGTACATTTCAAAGCAATCTTAGCTCCAAGGCAATGGCTTTACCTGGCAGTAATTTGATGTTTCCCTAGTTTGGCTGATCTGTATCTGCACACTGCTTAAAACAAGTGATGAACACTCAGAATAAAAAGCAGATTACCTAGAAAAATGAAAAAAAAAAAAAAAAAAAAAGAAGAAGAAAAAGAAAGAAACTAGAACCAAAACCTCAGAAATCAAGCCAGAATTAAAAAAAAAATTAATAATTCAGGCTGCTTCATTGATTTAACCTATACTTTCACAAAAAAAATCTTCACCAGTATGAAAGTAAATCTCTAGAAAAATGTCAATCTCGTAATTACCAGCTATTTATTAATCAGAATTATCCACTTTTAAGAAGGTGTGCTGTGTTCATATTGTAACCTTCAATGAGTTGCTACCACATTGTGTGGCAGGCATCGATGAAATAATTAGAAAACAGGAGACTCGATTTTTGCCCGAAAAGAAAGACTTTTTCATGTATTCAGAGCATTTAACTTAGAAAAAGCTAAGATAAAACAAGAATAAAATAGATACATAAAACACCAGAAAAATATACATACACATCGCCAGAAAAAAAAAAAAAAAAAAAAAAAAAAAACATGTATATATACATATACACCACCAGAAAACTGGGTGCAAAAAAATAGACCTAGGCCAATAATGGTAAAAGGAAGGGATTTCAAAAGTCTTACAAAGAGATAGAGTTTGAGTTGGCTCTTAAAAAATAATAAGGGCATATGAGAAATTTCCTAGTGGGCGAATAAAGAACCAACATAAAACATAGATCCAAGAAAGACAATATTTTCAGGACTTGTGTGTGTAAATAATTTTGAAGTTGCATAAGGCATATTCAGTGGTAGGTTCCTTGCTAAGATATCCTTTGTTACATATTTACATAAATAATGATATTTATTTATTTATTTTGCAGTTTTGGCTAGGGCTGGGTTTGAACCCACTACCCTTGGTATATGGGGCTGGCATCCTGCTCCTTGAGCCACAGGCACCACTCCATAAATAATGATTCTTTAAGCAATTTGATCTAGTTTATTTTCACAACTTTAATTCCCAATGATAATTGGAGTCAATACATAAAAATACCCAATTCCACAAATTTTTAATCTGCAGGGCCATTTGGAGCCTTGCAGATGGGAGAAATCAAACTTAAAACAAGTATATGTGTAGTTTTGTTGTTTGACTTAATCCTGATCTCCTGATATGATTTTGACTTCCTGGGAAAATGAAGTGATAAACTCAATTAATAGACTGATAATTTAACTTGATTTTCCTTTTTGAGGTTTCTACTTATTTTTTTAAATGGTCATATGATCATTAAGCTTTATTTGTTTATTTTATTTTATTTATTTATTATAAGGAATAGAGTACGGAAGGATAGCAAAGTTTTTCATTAAAATTCTACATGCATGTGTGGATTTGAGATATAGATCATTGTTGGCAACCTTGCTGAGACTGTCTATCCTAAGGGTATATTTGCCTGGTCAAGAATGTTAAGTAATTTCAGTTATAAATATATCAAAGAAGTAATATGAGTTCAAGTATCATTTGAATGAGGAACTCTTCATCAATAAAATAATTAATTAGTCAATACAGTTCTTGTCTCTCTTCTGGATCCTTGGCAGATATGCTTTAAGGGACTGTGCCATTACCAGGAAAAAGAAATTTAAATAGGACACTTTAAATACGAAAACTCTCTTCACAGCCACAAGTGAGAGCAAGGAGATTTAAAGAACCCCAGAAGGTATCTTATCGAATCTCCTTATTTTACAGATGAAAAAAGTAAAGTTCAAGGCTGTAAGTGATTTCAACTGGGTAAATCACCCTGAACTTGCAACTGGACACTGCTTCAATTGCATCAATCTGCTTCCACATGTGGTTATAAAATATCTTCTATAATTTACAGTAGTAACAGAGAAATCTACACATGCTAACATGAAATACAGTGTAGCACCGAGAAGTGCAATGACTATGTTCTTAGAGCTTCTGACATTAAATCACTTAATAAGGATCAACAAATTTTTGTCTGTCATTCATCACTGCCTTTGGAAAAGATGGAAGACAATTGTGCTTTACATTAACAAAAAATTCTTAAGTTTATCTTAGTATAGATTATTACATAGTACTTGTCTCAGACTGCTGATTACTAATTTTATTTCTATTCTTATTTTTATTTATCTATATTTTTTATTTCTATTTTTAAATAGAAAAGCAAGGCAGACAGGTTAAGTAACTCACCCAAGCAACATTATGTTAATTGGAAATTGTAGATACAGAAATAGGACCAATGGATGCTCCTAGTCACTGTTCTTTGGAAATCAAGTCTGTGAAAAAGCTTTCATATGTTGTACAACACAGACCTCTCTGTGAATTGGAAATGGTTGCCTGAGTCCATCCCATTTCTTCATTTTTTCCCTAACCTCTTGGTACCAGATGGTATGCAATTGTACAGGGTGATTCCTGAAAGATCAGTCCCATATCCAGACCTTTTAAAGACTTAGGAAATTTAAGAACAGAAAAAGTTTTTAGGTCTATTTCTACTGTATTTCTACTTAAAAGAACAGAAAAGTGAATGGAACCAGGGTATTTTGTTTCAATTTCTGACTTTCCCACCTCATGTGTTTAAATACAGTCCTCCTTGCCTCTCTAGTTTGCTGAATATGATGTGTGGTGTTTGAATGGGTGGTGGTCTTCCAGGATGTGGCAATGCTTCATAAGAATTACTATTCCCTTAGAAGAAAATATAGAAATCTAAGAATAAATCTTAGTGGCCCTGGGTTAGATAATGATTTCTTAGATATTTTCCCAAAGCAAAAATTAAATAAAAGAAGATTGGTAAATTTGACTTCATCAAACTAAGCTTTATGTTTCAAAGGACACTATCAAGGATATTTTTTAAAAACCCATACACCATAAGAAAACAATTTTAAATCATATATCTGAAAAGGAACTGCTTCCAGAATATGTAAATAAATCTTACAACTCAACAATAAGAAAAATAATCACATAAAAATGAGCAAAAATCTAAATGACATTTCTTCAAAGAAGATATATGAATAGCAAAGCAACCATGTGCAAGGATGCTCAATATCATTATTCACCAGGGCATCACAAGTCAGGACCACAGAAAAAGACCACTTTACAACCAGTAGGATGGCTATAATAAAAAAGACACATCATGAGAATGTTGGCAAGGATGTGGAGAAATTGAAACCCTCACACCCTGCAGGAGGGAATGTAAAATAGTATTAATACAACCACTTTGGAAAACAGTTTGCCAGTTCCACAAAATGTTAAACAGACAGCCACATGATCCAGTCCTTCCTCTCCTAAGAATTCATTTCAAGAAAAATGGGGGAAAAAAGTATTGACATTATAAAATATCTACACATGTTTATAGTAGTAGTAGTAGTACTATTCATAGTAGTCAAAAATTAAAACAACACAAGACTAGATAAATGAGTAAGCAAAAAGTAGCATAAGTGTATGTGCTGTGATGGTTCATTTACATGGTAACTTGGGTATCCTCTGGTGCGCAAATGTTTTTTTCAGACATTGGTCTATACATGGCTGTGAAAGGCATTTTGTAGATGTGATTATCACTGTCTGACTTTAAAGCAGAGTAGCATTCGTAATTTTAGTGATCCTCATCCAATCAGTTGAAGATCCTAATTGGGAAAATAGAAATAGAATCCCAGATAAGAAGGAATTCTATCTCAAGATATAACTTAGAAATCCAGCCTGAGTTTCCAGTCTGCTGGCCTGTCGTAGGTGTTTCAGACTTGCCGGTCCCCGCTATCACGTGAACCAATTTCTTAAAACGAATCTCTCTCCTTCTCTCTTGAGATAGATAATGTACTATTGATGCATGCAACAATTTCATTGAATTTCTAGCAAATTATGTTGCACTCAAAAAAGACTATCCAGAAGATTACATAGTTTATACTTCTACTCATATAACATTTTGGAATGAAGCTCAGACTAATGGCTTACAGGGTTAGAGTTGCAGGAGAGAGGGAATGAGGGAGACGTTGCTCTGGTTGTTAGAGGGCAATCCGAGGGATCCTGTGACTATGGAGCTGTTCAGAATCTTGGCTGTGTTAGTGGATACAAAAACCTACACATGTCATATAGTTGTATAAACTAACACAGACATACGTAAACAAGTTTAAGTGGAGACATCAGAATAAGATAGTTGGATTGGATCTAAGTCACTATCACAGTTTTGATATTACACTGTAATTTTGAAAAAATATTTCCATTAGGGAAAATTTCATACTATACATGAGATTGCTCTGTATTATTTCTTATAACTATTGATCTATAAGTATTTAAGTAATGTTTCATTTTTTAAAAGGAATAAAATATTGCTGCAATATGGAGGAACCTTCAAAAGTGGATACTAAGTAGAATTCACTTACAAAAAAAGAGATAAGAGAACTGCATAGGGCTGGGGTGGGGAAGGAGGGATAGTGCTAATGTTTGTGGTTTCTTCTCAGGTTGATGAAAATATTTTAAAATTAGATTACCATGAATGTACAAAACCCCATTGAATTGTATGCTTTAAACAGGTGAATTATGGTGTACTAATTATATTTTAGTAAAGCTGTGTTTTTTAATGAAAAAAAATTAAAATTATAATTTTTGACTTCTGTGTCAATTTTTTTTCTTTTCTCAAGCTTGTAGAGTTTTTCCAGATTTAGGAGAGATTTTTGCCCCCATTCTAACCAGCTTTTCACATTTAAGCCTGTGCCTTAGCAATTTCTCACTTTACTGAGTGAACGGACAGACCTGAATAAACTTCTTGGAGTGAATTGTGAAGCCAGCTGCTCAGTGAGTGAGAAGCTGAAAGGGCTTGTATATTAACACACTTTCATTCACACTCAGCCAATGGAGCCAGGATTTCACCAGCCTTTGGCTGATGGACTTATGAAGCTGTAATGTTTATTCCTGCCATCTTTCTCCTCTAGTAGATCTTTCTTTATAGGTTCTTTTATCTATCCGACCTTACCTGTTTTATAGCTCCAAGAAATTTTCAAACATTCTATTTTCCAAAATAAAACATTGCTTTTTAATCTATTAAAATCCTCAAGCAGAAATATTGAGAAGGCAAGCTGATGCATGAGGTCTAACCTTGATACATTAGTTTTCATTATATCTTTGGTATGTAGATATTTGCTAGGGTTCTCCAGAGAGAGAAAACTGTAGGCTATATGAAAGGGGGTGTTGGCTGACAGGCCCACAAAGGCAGATGTGTCCTACAGTGGGTCATCTGCAAGCTAGAGAACTAGAAAATCAGTGTGGCTCATAGGTGGCAGCCAAGCTTAGAGCCAGGGAATTTGACAGTCTAGCCCACACCTGAGGCGGAAGGCCTGAGGGCCACTAGGAGGACTCTCAGGCTCCAAAAGCCAAAGAACATGGAATCTAATGTCCAAAGGTTGGAAGACAGAAGTGCATTGCTCTGGAAGGGAGACAGAGTAGAGAGAGTGAATTCCTTCCTGACTTCCTGTTTGAGCTTGGAGCTTCCTCTTTCAGTCCACTGACTCAAGCATCAATCTCCTCAGGAAACACTCTCACAACATACCCACAAGAAATGCTTCACTTCACCAGCCATTGAGGCATCCCTGAAATTAACCATCACACTACCTGTGAAAGGTATAAAAAAACACCAGGAACACTTTTCTAAGTAGAGTAGGATTCACTGGTGAGTTAAAAGGAAAAAAAAAAAAAAAAAAAAAAAAGCCTATTTGCTGTATTTGAATAAAACTGTAGAAAGTTGTTTTTGTTCAGTAGGACAAGTGATAATTGTGCCAAATGCTGACGATAGAGTAAAAAGAGGATGAACAAATACATAATCTTCATATGGGAGTCACAGCTGATGAATTGATTGATTCCAGGATAGTTTAAGGAACTGCTGTACTTCCCGCTAAGGCACTTGCAGTTTCACTCACCATCAGTTTTGTTGGTTTGTTTTTGCAACCAGTGAGAATGTTAACACAGTGAAAAGACAAACATGAAATGTCTAGCCATATTTTAAAAAGAATTTACCTCACAACCGCACGAAAGGGTCTAGACAATTCCCATGGGTCTAGGGATCACATTTTAGAAACCACTTCAGTAGTGATAATGGAATTTAATTTAAATAATTGTATACATATAAATATTTTCAAAAAGAAAATGGCAGTGGAATTTTATAATGTGGGTTTTCTTTTTATACCACTGTGGTCGTGTGCTGCATGATGATGCCCCAGTCAGCAACCTCCCATTCACTGGGGGGTCCTGTGGGATTTCAGTGGAGCATATATAGAAATTTGATGTGTGGTACTTGATTATGGATCAAGTAGGGGAGTTGATTGATACAAATAATGGTGTTGGGAAATTTGGTTTTCCATAACAAAAATATTGTAATAAAAAGTACTATCTATCTATGCTTATGTAATGGTAGTCTCTGATATTATCATAAGAACAAAATTATCTAATGATGCATTTCTCACAAAATATCCTCACTGTTAAGTGATACATAACTGCATAATAAATTGCTGTCCCTCAACTAAATTATAAGATTAGTTTTTTTTCACTATAAAGTAAACAATTATTTTTCAGGAGGTTATATGAATATGAGGAATAGTATCTTAAGATTTAATTGTTTATGTGTTTTTAATGCACTGAAATGAAATATTTGGACATTATTATTTCCATTTTGTTAAAAATTAATCGAGACTTGTTCTATTGTAAATAAGGTAATAAGGCTTGGCACCTGTGGCTCAAGTGGCTAAGGTGCCAGCCACATACACCTGAGCTGGTGGGTTTGAATCCAACCCAGCCCGCCAAACAACAATGACAGCTGCAACCAAAAAATACCTGTGCGTTGTGGCGGGCGCTTGTAGTTCCAGCTACTGGGAGGCAGAGGCAGGAGAATCACTTGAGCCCAGGAGTTGGAGGTTGCTATGAGCTGTGATGCCATGGCACTCTACCCAGGGCGACAGCTTGAGGCTCTGTCTCAAAATAAATAAATAAATAAATAAATAAAGTAATAAATGTCAATAATTGACAACCTGATATTTACTTACTAAATTCCTTGCAATGTTATTGTAAAATGGCATGGATATTTTTAGCAATGATAACTTGATATAATTTGAGTTTAATATTGATGTTTCAGCTTTTCAGACTTCCATGTTATAAGCAAGAAACAAAATTAAAAATAATTTCAATTATTTAGTCTAATTTTACTTCATATGGATGATGGACATTTATTAAGGACTTATAAAATAATGAATGTTTTAAGTCTTTAGTCATCCTGCTATCTGGTAATGGATAATCCATGCATAGATAAATCTCATGGCTTTATATTAATTTAAGACAATTCTAATAAATAAAAACTTGAAATTTTGGTATGAGTAATCACTTGATTGTTGAGCTCTTAAACTGATGGTTTTAAACAAGTGTACCTTCTCTTTAGATGTATAACAAAGCAAGTTCCAGGAACTTGCTGGAAAGGGGCTGTCACTTCCTGGGAACACGAAGTAGATAAAGAGCCAAAGGATGCTTTCAGGTGGAGATGAAAGTCACAAAGTGTGTGAATTAAAAAGAGCAGATTCATTTATCTTTGTCTTTTTACACCTGGACAGAATGCTAAGAGCCATCTGTCAAGACTGCATGCAATACAATAAAGGGCATTTCATTTATCTGTGAATAAATTAAATAGACTTGGATGGGTTTTAATGGAAATATGTACAGTGTAGATTTCCAAACAATCAAGCTTGGCATTTCCTTCAATAAGCTTTGATGAGCCTCTTTAGAAAGCAATTCACAAGAATAATGCCCCTTTTCTGTTTCCCTTCTTGCAATATGGCCAACCAATCATTTTCTTTAATATTTGGCACCTTTAGGATCATTGGGAAATTAGAAAAGCATTCCAACTAGTCTCTACCATGAAAGCTTTGTCTTGGGATGGGTAGATAATACATGAAGTGAAAAAGTATAATTTTATTTGGAATGTCAAGAATAGGTTTTCACCAATATTGGTGAAAATGATAAATATATGATCAACTGACACATCATTTATGCTATTAAATCATTCACAGTACAATATTATATAATTTTTATCTTTAAAGTTTTTTACCATTTCAAGAAAGAGAATCATATTTTTTCAAAATTTTTACCGTCTCTGTCTCTCTTTAATTTTTAACTAAAAATGAAATGAAGAAGTACAAAATGACAAACATAAAACATCAATAAGAGAGTGAAATACAATTTAGAATTAGAATGTTAGTGTTTGTCCTAAACAGCAATATAATGTCTTAAAACTTAGAGTTTTTGAAAATCATGTTTGAATTATTGATGCTAAAATATCTGGTTTCATGTAAGTAGTTGTGAAGACTTTCATGGTGCCAGAAACATTTCTTTGAAAGAAGGTATTTCTGTGAAATATTCCTTCAAAATACAGTAATGTCTGTAATTATATAGAGTGAGACTGGATTTTCAAAGGAGTAAGTTCTCTAATAATAGAACATGTATCAGAGAAAATGACACAAAATAGAAATATTAAGTTTACATTGGTGCTGTACTCTAAGGTCATTTTTTCACCAATAAGAAGATGTAAGATATTAAGGCTATCATGTCTTTTTCAGAAATCTAACATTAAAAGTATACTTACAAGAAGTGGAATTTCCTGAATTGCAACAAACCTTAAAAAATTAACTCCTCCCTGAATGCAAGTAAAACATGTGTAAAGGTTATAAAAAAATCATTTTCAACATGCTAGAAAATATTAATTATCAGAGGAATGTTTATTTAAAAAAATGGCTGACTCTTGTTCCGAACAGTGAGGGTCATGGCATTTAAATTGCTTCATTCTCATTTTTTTTTTCTCTACAGTCAATAGTAGTCTTAAAATTGCATCTTTGCAACCTGGTACTTATGAAAGATAGGACCCTACCTGTCACAAAGGGGTTGGAAATGTATGACCAACAAATTTGGAGCATCTCCAAAAGAACCTTCCTCAGAGCATTTTGACTATTTGACCTGCCTGGTAGCTCCTCAGGAAAACAGTAACCTCATGACTTGCCTTTAGTTGACCTGACTCTGAGATTGTTCAGTGACAAACTCCTTCTCTACATGGGTTTTGTCAGCAATAACAGCTGGGGAAAATCAGAGAGTGGCCAAAAACAAGCAAGAAAGGAGGACTTTACAGGAAGATCTGAGAATGAGATGTCTATCAATGACTCCAAAAAGTTTCACAATATCCCTGGGTACGTAGGAGTCCATATATGTGTCACAGACAGCACCCGGGCCTAATCAGGAAGGACCTGAAAAGCTCTTGACCTCTCTGCTCCAGCTTACGTGGAGACCACTTGCAAACACAAGGTGAAGGCTAGTCTTGAGTTGGAAAGTGCCATATGTGAAAGGCAATTAGTGCTCGTTGGCAAATGGGCATTTTGGTCTACATTGTTAGCTAATCACTGAGCGAACAAAGTGGAGATTTTAGTGAAAGCTCATTATAAGAAACACAGACTATAACATTAGTCAAGGTAAGCCACAAAATAAAGAAGTAAGGCACCAGTAATAAGAACTATAAGGAGAAAGGAATACCATCAGATGTGAAGTACATGGTAGGTACTCTGTCACTTTACAGATCAGAAGAATCACAAATAATAGTGATACTATGACATTTGCTTTTTGTGGGCATGAAAATATCTGTAAACAATAAAATGTTCACACAATGTATAGTATGATTTTAGGTAACTGAACTGTTTTTATTTTACTCCAATAGTATTTTATCTCTTTAAACACATTTTTTTTCATAACTCATAACTTTCAACATAAAGTAAGGGACAGCAGAAAGTAAAAGATCATCTCTTTTCAACAGTTGCCTTCAAACCAAAAGCGTGTAGTAAATAAAGAAAATAAAAAAGAAAACACAATTAAAAATAAAGCTGAGTCTGTGATGCTTAAATAAGTGCATGTCATCTATACTTGAGAAAAGTTTGCATTTGTGCTTAGAATTTTTGAAAATATTTCTAGTTCTCTTCCTGCCAAAATATGTCAGGTTCATTTGCATCACATGAAAGCCCCTGGATGAAAGGGCTGCAGAGAATTCCCAGAAGGGCAGCGCTCATCAGAGTGTGCTTAGAAGCATGTGGAAGGACCTGGGAGCAAATGGGAAATATCACAGTTTTGGATTTAACAAGCCATCTATTTAGAACATGAAGAGAAGAAAGTAAGGATGATACCTTTCCACATTTACCCAGAAGCGGACCATCTCCAGTGCTTTTCTTCTTGAGGGCATTGTTTTTCATGTGGCTTCATTTCTCTTGAAGCTTGAGATGACTTTCACATTTCTTGCTGTGCAGATTATCTGTGAATTATCACCACTTTTGTTTATCTAATATATCTTTTATTTTTATTAATTTTTTATTATTAAATCATAGCTGTGTACATTAATGCGATCATGGGGCATTACATGTATTACATGGGACATACCCTGGTTTTATAGACCATTTGATATATTTTCATCACACTGGTTAACATAGCCTTCCTGGCATTTTCTTAGTTATTGTGTTAAGACCTTTATAGTCTACATTTACTAAGTTTCTCATGTACCCTTGTAAGATGCGCTGTAGGTGTAATCCCACCAATCATCCTCCTTCTACCCATCCTCCCCCCTCTCTCCCCTCCCTTTTCCCCTTCCCCATATTCTTAGGTTATAACTGGGTTATAGCTTTCATTTATTTTCCCTCAACCGAGGACCCATGGACATTCCTGTGCCCACTTCAGTGGTCCTCTTTATGTGTAGCTACTTCAACATCCTAGAGATCAGAGCTCTATCTTGTTACTTGGCAAGATCACTGATCAATTTTGGCTCAATGACCCTTTGTTACAGAGAACGTGCTTTCTGGACAAAAAGTACTGTGATTCTGGGTTTTAGTGCATGAATTTTTCTTCTTTCAAGGAGTGTCATCCTTTGCTGCCTCTTGTTCCGTGCTTCTTGTTCAATACCTTAGGTATTTTTGGTAAGAGAAAAAGTCTACCAATTACTCTGATGTTCAGATCTAACTGTCAATTACTTATTGGCTTTTTAGTGAAAATCCAGAAATTTAAATGGATTCTTGTTGGTGAAATTAGAATATGCAAATATTTAGGCTTGCTGAATTTTTATAGCACCCTCATCCTAACCACATTATATGAATAGGGAATAAATATATAGCAATCCTTGTATTATCCCTGTTGGGGCAGTAATATCATCTCAATCCCTAAGTAGTCGGTGTCTTCCTGCTGGTGATTGAAAACCAGCATTGATACTTGGCCAAGATCTTTCTAAAGAGGCAGCCAGGATTTCATCATCAACCTTATCTCCAAATTTTGCAGAATTTAATCAAAAACATTTTATTATTCTGTTATAACATGTTAAAAGAAGGTGTGGATGGAATACTGCCCCTTCATTTTTACCAATTTGATGCTTTGCATGTAAATCTAACAGAAAAATTGAGCTGTAGTTCTTTCTTTCTTTATATCCTTCCACTTCTAGAGGGTAACTAAGTTCAAGACTAAGGTATTTGTAACTTCTATGAAAATTGACATGAAGATTTCTCAAAGAACGAAAAGTAGGAGTCATTTTTTGCAAGACTAATAAAAAATGAGCTCAGTCCAACAATCTAAAAGATGTCTCCACACACATTTTCATAATTTAACTGCATCTGTCTAGTGGATAAGGTGGCAAGGTGGTGCACAGAGCCAGCCTCCTGTTAGTTACCATCCCTGGCAAAGAACTAGATAGCTTGAGTGGGAGCAGGCGTTCAGAAGTTAGCCTAAAAAATAATTGTAGATTTTGAGAACTAGAAGAGAAAATCAGACTATGTGTGCGTGTGTGTGTGTGTGTGTGTGTGTATGTGTGTGTGTGTGTGTGTTGGGGGGCATGGGGGTTGCTAAGAACAAGAAATATCTTTTTAATTTTTAGAAAAGAATACTCTAGAAGGATTTTCATGATCTTACCAATAGCCTACTATTTCAACTTATGAGAAGAGTGCTTACACTACAATATGTGAATCATCAAATAAACTTGAGAAAATATTTCCTGACGTTTTGAGGGTAAATGAGAATGAGTTAGCCAAACTTATTGGAGAATTTATTTCTTTGAAATTTGGTAACAGGAAGATTTACTTTCTTGTATAGATGACTGGTGTGAGTCGATCTGAAGAAAATAGGGTGACCTAAGGCATCCAGCTTATACTAGAAAATCAACAGGTAATTATATGTAAGCAGAACTGCTGCGAGGGGCTTAGAGCAGGGAATGTGGTTTCCTAAATCTGCAGTATGTCAGGCATAATTACCATTCCTATTCTCAAGACTTTATTTCAAGGCTTCTCTGAAAGAGTAACCTAGTGGGGTGTTTTCACATAGGCTTAGATATAATTACACACACTTAGCACCTATGAATTTCTTAAATACCAAATAATGTTGTTACAGAGTACAGAAAATAATAAAAAGAAATGGATATTTCTACTGTGCTGGTTTTCACTTGATTGCGAACCTGTGTGAAGCAGGATGTTCGTTTTCCATTTACTTTGCATGTCACTCTGTCATAAATCATCTGTTTTATGTTTTTAGCCATTAAAAATTTGTCATCCTCTTCTACTGCACTATACCTCTATTATCACACTCCTATCAGGAGGCCTGGCTCGCTTTATCTTTTCTATTTCCAAAGATTATAATTTCACAGCCCCTCTCCCCAAATGGGAGATTTGCAAAGGAATTAAAATGTGTGTGTAGTTCCAGCAACTTCTCCCTTACCTATGTGATTGTAAATCTAATAGAAAAGTTGAGCTGCAGTTCTTTTTTTCTTTATACCCTTCCGCTTCTAGAGAGTAACTAAGTTCAAGACTAATGTACTTGCAAACTCTATGAGAATTGGCATGAACATTTCTCAAAGAATTAAAAGTAGATCTACCATTCTATTCTGCAATCTCACTACTATGACTCTATCCAAAGGAAAATAAGTTATATAAAAAAATACCCGCACTTCTATATTTACTGTGGCACAATTCACAATCATTAAGATATGGAATAAATCTAAGTGCCTATTAACCAATGAATGGATAAAAAAAATGTAATATGCGTGTGTGTGTGAGACACACACACACACCATGGAGTACTACTCAGCCATAAGAAAGAAAGAATGTCTTTTGCAGCAATTTGTATGAAACTAGAGGCCATTATCTTAAGTGAATTAATCTAGGAACAGAAAAATAAATGCTGTGTATTCTCACTTACAAGTGGGAGCTAAGCTGTGGCTCAGCGAGTACACATAGAATGATACAGTAGGCGCTAGAGACATGCAAAGCAAAGGGTGAGGTTGGGAGAAAAGAGGGCTGGAAAATTATCTAGTGGGTACGATGTTCAGTATTCAGGTAATAGGTACACTAAAAGGTCAGACTTCAACACTATACAACAATTACATGTAACAGAATCCAACAGGTACCTCCTAAAACTATTGAAGTAAAAAAAAAATAAATAAAATGAAAGACTAATCTTCTTGTCCTGGAAGGCAGCTTAGGCCAATGGCACTCTAAAAGAGTAGGGCAAAAGCTTTCCTCTTTTTCTTGTTTCCTGCTCTATATTTTCCATTTGTACTAATTCTCTCTCTCTTTTTCTCATTTATAATCATTTTAAATCCAATTCTAGGTTTATTATACTGCCTTTATGTGTATTAGGAGTTTTATGTAGGTGAATTAGTTAGAACTGGCCTTATAGCTGCAGATTCTTTTAGCACATAAAGCTTAGGTAAAAACTTCTTCGCAAAGTTTAGCCAAATCATTAGCATTCTACACTGAGCTTTGTTTAAGTTAGTAGATAAAAAATGAAATACGACTGTGCTTATCATTGTCTTTTGTACGCATTTCTTCCAAGAATCATATGTAGAGGATTATTTATCATTTGAGATGACATATACAATGTATGTCAAATGGGCATCAAGTCTGTTCAGTAGACAGGGAAACATCTTTTAGTCCTCGCTTTTACTTCAAAATAGTCCATTTTGAGTGTATACAAGTCATTTCAGGTAATAATCTTTTAGAAGATAATTGCTCAATCTTTATTGTATTTTATCCTACCCTTTTCTTATCCAAGGGAGAGGGCTTTTTCAGCTCTATCAGGCTTAGAAATGGCTGGCTGCTGACTCAGTTTCTTTGTGGTATTACTCTCTAGTTCCTCACGTAAGTGGACACACAGTTCTTTCACATCTGCGTCCACAATTATAGTAAACCCACTAGCTCCCAAGTCAACCTCAGTGTTGAAAACAGGAGCGTCTGACAGGCCACCAGACCAAACTTTCCTCTCATTTTAACTACTCTGCCAAGTGATCATATGAGTCTCTCCATGAATTTCCAAATGCAAACTCAGAGAGAAGCAAATAACAAGGTGATGATAACAGCAATGCTGAGTGAGTACCTCAATGAAATAGGCCCAGTGCTAAGAAACTAAATTCACATTTGGGACCTAGTTTTCATTTTTTCTCCTTTCCTGCAGGCAAGTAAATTGTAATGATGAAATTATATATCTTCTCTACATCTGACTGAGAGAGTAAATCTCTGACTTCCAACAAACTTATAATTATTTACCTCTCAAAAACTTCAAAATAGCCTTACTTATGTAAGAGCTTGTTTTTTGTCTAAGTCTCAGACTCAAAAAGGACTTTTTAACGTTAGCTTGTAGTAAGAAGTTAAGCACAAAAATACTCAATATTTGAGGGGAAGGGCAAGATGGCCGACTGAGAGCAGCTTCCGAGGGGGGCTCCTGTCCAAAAGGAAAGATAATGTCCAGAAACAACCCAATTAAGCTGAAGACTGGGAGCCCAGTTGAGAGAAAGATGGCAACTGCAGGTCACCTCTGCTAAGGCAAGCTGTGACTCCAAAAAACCCAGTTTCAGGTACAAAATTCACCTGGAAGAAGAAGTGTCCGTCCCCTCCCCAAGAAAGTTGTGGTTTTTCTTTGTTTTTCTGTCTCCTTTCTTTTCTCTCTTCATTTGCTTCTGTGGGTTTTCTGTGGACAAGCAGTGAACTGTGGACCTCTTGCCTCACCCCATGGGTGAGTGCTATGGGAAGTGGGTACTACTTCCACAGAGGGACCTTGCTGCGACACTGAACACTCTTTTGCTAGGCAGGAATAATGAACTAAGATCTTCCCTTCCATTCTGAACTTTCAGTATGCCCTTCTCCCCTTACCCGATGAACCAGAAGCCTAACCCCTGCTGAGACTGAGGGAGGAGGTTCTAGAGCAGTGTTCCCCATCCCTGTTTGCCAGACCAAGCGCCCCCCCAGCAAGAGACCCTGGGGGCCGCGCCAAGCCTCACTCACCAGGATCTCCACCGGCAGCCATGCAGCCTTGCACTCCATGCCCCATGACCTGCTACTGCCCAGAACTATGTACGAGTGGCACCACAACCTATGACCCACGACCTGTGTCTACCAGGACCTCCTTATGAGTGGCACCCCGACCCATGACCCATGTCCCTTGCCTGCTGGGCCTCTGCACGCCCTGACCAGGAACTCTGGGAGCCATGCAACCCCGCGTCTACCCTCTCATACCCTCCCTACCTTCACACCAGTCCGTTTTTCAGTCCAGGGACTCTGGTATCCATGTACCCTCCGGAGCCCTCCCTGCCTCTGTGTGGAGCCCTTCTTCTGGACAGAGACAGCTGGAGCCTTGGGCATTCTGTGCCAAAGTAACCAGGTGACAGGCAATCCGAGAACCATTTGCACCACCCCCCGCCCTATTGCTGGATCTGGGTGTGTCACACTCCAGAGCTGCTCCCACAACCAGAACTCCCCGGCTGGGGCAGCCCCAGAAAGCTACATAGGGTCACTCCCTAAAAAGTTCCAGCAACAATAGAGTGATCCTGCTGGGGTTTAATCTTGGAGAGACACCCCCCCCCCGAACTCTGAGGATTCCCAGAGGCAACAGTGAAAAACAATGATGAGGCAAAATCAATAGAAAAACTCTGGCAATATCAATAATCAGAGTATCAATAATTGTCCCCCAAGGAACAATGGGAAAGAAACAGCACAAGATCCCATCCACAAACAAATAGCTGAGATGTCAGAAATCGAATTCAGAATCTGCATAGCAAACAAGATCAAATTAGAATTCTAAGCAGTAACCCAAAAGATGTCCCAAGAATTCAATGAATTCAAAGATCAAATAACCAAAGATTTTGACACATTGAGATAAGAAGTTGCAGCCCTCAAAGATCTGAGAAAAAGAGTAGAATCCCTCAGTAACAGAATGGAACAAGCAGAAGAAAGGATTTCTGACATTGAACACAAAGCTTTCAAATACTCCCAGACTCTCCAAGAGGAAAAGAAATGGAGGGCAAAAACAGATCACTCTCTCAGACAGTTCTGGGATAATTCGAAGAAAACCAATATTCGTCTTATATGGATCCCTGAGAGCAACGAAGTGTCTTCAAAAGGCACAGAGTCTCTTTTGCATGAGATTATGAAAGATAACTTTCCAGACAGGCCAAGAGATTCTGAAATTCAGACAGCAGACAGTTTCAGAACTCCATCATGACTCAACACAAATAAGACATCCCCTAGACACATCATAATTAATTTCACTAAAGTTAACATGAAGGAGAAAATTCTGAAAGCAGCCAGACAAAAGAAAACCATAACCTACAAGAAGAAGGATATTAGAATAACTGCAGATCTCTCTGCTGAAATCTTTCAAGCTAGAAGAAGATGGTCATCAACTTTTATTTATTTATTTATTTATTTTTCTTTTTTATTTTTTTTTTATTATAGATAAAAATATGCACCATAGATGTGGCCCAACCCATCACCCTCTCTCCACCCAAACCTCCCCCCTCCCTTCCCCTTCCTTGGTCCTTTCCTCGTAGTCTTGTGGTATAGTTGGGTTATAGTCTTCATGTGAAAGCTATAGTTTAGCTTCATAGTAGGGCTGAGTACATTGGATACTTTTTCTTTCATTCCTGGGATACTTTGCTAAGGAGAATATGTTCCAACTCCATCCATGTAAACATGAAAGAGGTAAAGTCTCCATCTTTCTTTAAGGCTGCATAGTATTCCATGGTATACATGTACCACAATTTGCTAGTCCATTCCTGGGT
>CAUYPK010134676.1:0-26869 GCA_963574355.1 Loris lydekkerianus
TCCTGATGTGCACAGTGTGAGGGTGCTCAGCACGCCCACTGGTGGGCAGGATCTCACCTGATATGCACAATGTGAGGGTGGTCAGCACGCCCCCTGGTGGGTGGGATCTCACCTGATGTGCACAGTGTGAGGGTGGTCAGCACGCCCCCTGGTGGGTGGGATCTCACCTGATGTGCACAGTGTGAGGTGGTCAGCACGCCCACTGGTGGGCAGGATCTCACCTGATATGCACAATGTGAGGGTGTTCAGCACGCCCCCTGGTGGGTGGGATCTCACCTGATGTGCACAGTGTGAGGGTGCTCAGCACGCCCCCTGGTGGGCGGGATCTCACCTGATGGTCACAGTGTGAGGGTGCTCGCACTCCCCCTGGTGGGTGGGATCTCACCTGATGTGCACAGTGTGAGGGTGCTCAGCACGCCCCCTGGTGGGCAGTATCTCACCTGATGTGCACAGTGTTGGGGTGCTCACCACGCCCCCTGGTGGGTGGGATCTCATAGAATGAGCACAGTGTTGGGGTGCTCAGCATGCCCCCTGGATGAAGGGCTCAACTACAACTTGAACTTTACCTTAGAAACTAAAACAATGTAAGCAAAACATTGGTACCCTTGTATTAATCTGAAATTAATTAATCATTAATTAAAATGTAAATTAACCTTAAAAAAAAAAAAGAATGAGGCAGTACATGCTGGTTGTTTTTCCCTGATGCTGGCACAGCTTCTAGACTAATGAGCTTCTCTGGGGGTGATCTCAGATGCATAAGCCATTTAATTAATCAGTGGTGGCCTCCCAAATGCCAGTATTGGATTCTTTTTTTTTTCCCCTGTGGTTCCCTTATGTTTCTTTAAAGAAGATTCCACCAATGACCCATTCTGTTTGCCCCATGAGGAACGGAGGTTGGGAGGGTGCAGAGGGCAGGCCTCTGAGTCCGCATCCGACCTTCCCCCAGTGCAGCACGCAAAGCTCCACTTCTGTGCTATTTTAATCCAGACTCCTCGTCCTGTCTTCCTGAGTGGCACCTGTGCGTCCAAGCCCACAGGTTCTCTGCTATATTCGGGCAGAGAATAAGCCTCAATGCCTTTGATATGACTTGGGAGACTGTGTCTTCCGGATGTGAGGAATGAAAAGGAGTGCTCAGTTTTATACTGACTCTGAACCGCTCCTCTTATTTTCATATCTACCCCCCATTTCCTGAGGTTTTTATGCACAATTTTTAACATGTAATTATCCATGATGAAAATATTGTGGCAAGTAGAGCAAAATCAATAAACAAAATTTGAACTATTTGTTTGGACAGGCCTCTCGAATAACAACTGGTGATTTAATTTGAGATTACTTAAAACATTCATACACTCTGATAAATAACAAAAGTCTCCTTTAGGGCTTTTTCCTAAAGTAGAACTAGAAATGAAGACAAGTGAAGAGTGTTAAGATATTATTTGGGGATTCACTTTTATTTGGAGCCACATAAACAAGCAGTGATAGAGGGATGTGAAATGATGTGGCAAATTTATAGAGTGAAATATTATACAGTGATCAATTATGGTCTTGAAGAACAGTAAATGCAAATAAGCAAAATACATCTGTATGTACAACATACAACAAACTGATTAACATAAGCAGATGATTTTCATTTTTTTCTTTAAATCTGTCCATATGTTTTATATTTCTTAAATGAATCTTAATGCCTTTCCCAATAAAAATAACTTTTAAATAAGGAAAAAGATTAGCAGGATAAAAACAAAACTATTATCTTGAAGGGGGCAATAATGTGTCATTAAAGAATGACATTTTATATTTTGTGTGCTGTATCTTTATTTATAAGAGAATTTATGTTTATTCATAAGAGAATATTTATGTATTGCTGCCATAATTAACTTTTAAATAAAAAAACATGTCATTGATTTTCTAGAGGTAACATAAAATTTAATCTTTACTTGCTCAGTCCAAGTATATTTTTATATGAGTTTTTTATGCATGTGGCACATTTGATACATCTTAATATTTGAGACTAGGTTCAGTATAATCAAGCTGTCCATGCAGGATCATTTATTTCTACTTTCAAGGCAGCCTTCCTATGAATACTGACTATTCCATTAATTAAATGTATTAAATCCTCTGAGGTCTGGAGAAAAGCCAGAGATAGAAAGAGATGATTATATTAATCTTATGTTTGGAAAGATTCAGAAGACAAACCATGAATATATAATAAAATATGTAACCTCTATGCATCTCAAACTCCTCTTAATAAAGAGAGTGAGGGCATAGATAGATATTCAGAGGGATTAGATGATTTCTGAAAAAATAATATCACGTTCTTAAGGGAATTTTGATGAATACACTGGCATGGCTGATGAATTGATTGCTCGTCAAACTTCAGATCGTCTAACATCAGTGTCCTGTACATGAAGGAGTTGGGGTATCCAGTTCCTTGCTCCTCCATCTAGGCTGCAGCCTCAGCCACCTGTCAAGCAGAAATTGCTCCATGTTTTAATCTTCCAGCCATTTATCTTGTGTCCCAAACTCTAATCCTTCTGTCTTGAAGCTCCACTGCTGCTGTCAGGATTTCCCATTGCCATTTCTATTCATCTGTATCTCTCCTTATTTTTTTGTATACACTTAGGTTTCTAGTCAGTTTAGAAGCAAGGGGCAGTAACCTTGGTTTATATTTTTGCCAAAACCTTGGGAGGCTAACTTAAATGAGCTCTGGGCAAAGCTCCTTCTCCATCTTCTTTTCTTATTTTTTCATTTCTTTATTTTAATTTAGTAACAGGGTACCGATGATTAGGTTACATTGTTTGCATTTGTTAGGTAGAGTCCCTGTTGTAGTTGTGTCCCGCACCCAGGAGGTGTGACATGTGCCCTTTCATTGTGCCCATTAGGTGGGAACTCACTAATCCCTGTCCCTCCACCCCACGACTTGAATTAAATTGAGTTTTATTCTTGCATGAACGTGTATTACTTCATCTACTGGCTCCAGGTTAGTATTGAGTACAATGGATACTTGCTTTTCCATTTTGTGATACTTTACTAAAAAGAATGTGTTTCAGCTCCATCCAGGTTAACACAAAAGATGTAAAGTCTCCATTTTGCTTATGGCTGAATAGTATCCATGGTGTACATATGCCACAGTTTATTAATCCATTCATGAGTGGATGGACACTTGGGTTTTTTCCACATCCTGCTGATTGTAAATTAAGCTGTGATAAACAATCTAGAGCAAATGTCCTCGTGGTAAAATATATATATTTTTTTCCTTCTGGGTAGATGCCTAGCAATAGGATTGCAGAATCAAATGGGAAGTCAACTTCTAGCTCTTTGAGGATTCTGCACACTTCTTTCCAGAAAGGCTGTGAGTTTGCATGTTTCTCGGTCTTCTCAATGTAACACAGTGGAGTGCGTTGGGGTGAGAACTGTGGAGCCTGCTCAGTCGCTATGAGGATTGTTGAGACTTTCAGTAGAGAATTTAGCTGCCGTTTGGTGCAGAACAGGCCAGGGGGACTGTAGCGAGCCACACTGCATGTGAGTGCTTGTAGAGGACGCCAAGATCCAGGTGACCTCTGAGCAAGATGATTTGCAGCTGGGGGACAGACCCTGGGGCGATTTGTCCACAGGTGCTCCTTGCAGAGAAAGAGCCTGAGCCCATGGCCAGCCTTAGGCACGTAGTCATTATCTAATACTCTCCTCACCTGTCTTGTGCTGGCTCAATAAAAGGCTACTGCAGAGGTTGCTCAGGGCTGTCCTGCAATCAAGGTTAGCCCGCCTCCTGCAAGCTTGTACTTCTAGTCTGTGGCTCGCCTGGTTCCTTCCTGCAGAGATCGAGACCAAGGCCATAGGGGCCGCGACTGGTGCTGATGGCCTCTGTCTCTCAGTCTCTCTAATGCTGTTCCTCCCAGGAATCTAGGCGGACTGGAACTGAAGCCATTTATTTGATCGGTGTCCAAAAAGTCTTAGGAAACTGGTTGTTCACCCTGCTTTTTCCCTCAGGGACTTGTGAGCCTGGGATTTTGGTCTCTGCACTGAGACCCCCTGAAGAATAAGGAAGTTCATGCAAAATAAAACGGCTGTCTCGCCCACCGTTGTGCAGTTCTCTCCAGGCTTTTTTCTTCCACTGTATTGTTGTTGCTTTGTGAGTGGACTCAGAGCTCTTCCAGAATTACATGTTTGTGAACAGCAGCCAAACAGATGTTCTCTGTGAGGGGGAAGCCGGCTGACCTCTCCCAGTCTGCCAGCAGGCTGACATCACTCCTGTAAAAGTGAGGCCGATGGGCAGGGCGTCAGGGCTTACTATTGGTGCAGACACATGATGCGTTTTATAGTCTTAAGGGTTAATTCATTTGTGAAATGATAATAATATACTTTCAAAAATATCTTAATAGCAGCCCATAATTAACTACGCACTTTGAGCGCTTTGCCGTTGCTAGGTCTTCTTGTTTACTTTTTTTTTCTTCTTCGCCTCACAGTTTATACCAGATCACTTCTTGGTGGCCACTTCTACACGTGGTTGCGGCGGCTGTCAGTGATTCCCCAATAATTAATTTTCAACTCTCCCTAATTATTCCCATGTTTCTTGGTACTACTATGTACAAGTTCTTAGCCCATTCATTCAGTAAGTGTCCCTTTTCCATCATAAGATGGAAGCTGAAGATTAACCCTCACAAGCTGCTGAAGGACATTGTGATACTCTTTTGAGGTCTGCAGCAGCAAAGGAAATGCCTGCAACATCACCAAACACTGCATGGTTAACCATCCCATCACCTTATCACTCATGCCCCAGTATTCTGCTTTCACACAAACTTCTAAATTCATTATATATATGAATTTAGGAAATGCCTGCAACATCACCAAAGACTGCATGGTTAACCATCCCATCACCTTATCACTCATGCCCCAGCATTCTGCTTTCATATAAACTTCTGAATTCATTTAGCCTATGATCCCTTTACACCTGGCAATACTAAAATTCGGCAAAAACTATTTTGCCCATTTTCTTCCGAATGCTTTGGTATCTCATAATTACAGTGACACTTAGGCAAATTAAGGCTCAAGCGAGACCATGGATATTTCATATTTAGGCAGCTTAGGTTTCCAGACAAACTTAGGTTTTCTTGAGTCACATATGATAATTCCCTGATATTTTAATGTTAATGTAGCATTTAAGACATAAAACACACAAATAATAATTTTAAAGTTCACATATTCATTAAGCAGGTTTTAAAGAAAAAATCACCAGCACATTTGAACCCTTCTTTCATAGCTTTCTGAGACTTTTTAGTTTTGTGTTTTTTGAGACAGAGTCTCAAGCTGTTGCCCTGGGTAGAGTGCCATTGTGTCACAGTTTACAGCAACCTCAAACTCTTGGGCTTAAGCGATTCTCTTGCCTCAGCCTCCCATGCAGGTGGAAGGCGCCCACCACACCACCTGGCTATTTTTTTTTTTTTTTTTTATTGTTGTTGCAGTTGTCATTGTTCTTTTAGCTGGCCTGGGCCAGGTTCCAACCCACCAGCCTTGGTGTATGTGGCCGGTGCCCTACCCACTGAGCTATGGGCACCACCATTTCCTGAGATTTTTAGCATCCCTCAGAGTTAGCCACCAATTTGAATTTGATTCATTTATGTGAAGTTCTATTGCAAGCAAACTAGTAAATGAAACAAGTAGAAAACAAAAATGATACGAGAGACAAACTGTATCAATAATTGTATTTATCACAAATGAACTAAACCTTCCAATAAAAGCAAAAAAAAAAAAAAGAAAGGCTAAAAATCACTGTGTATTTTTTACCAGAGAAAGACTCTAAATATAAATACAGAGAAGCCAAAAGTAAGAGAAAATGGTACTATAAGACATTAACAAATACAACTTGAATGACTATAATAATACAAGAAAATTAGGTTCCTAGACCCCCCCCCAAAAAAAAATTCTATGGCAAAGCAAACTATTTTAGAATCATAAATAATTAACAAAAAGACATAACACTCATATGCATCTAATAACTTTCCTGAAAAGACAGAAAGCAGTATTTCACCACAGAAGAAACACAGACATTCACAACAGATGCAAGTTTTCGGACACATCTTGATAACTGATAGAAAAGATTAAAAATTCTACATGTAAACACAAAAGATATTCTTTCTTACTATAAACTTACTTATGTGATAATTGAATCTATAAAAACTAAATAATAACTTATTGTAAGGATTGATTGCAAAGATTATAACATGTAGAAAAATGACAACAGCTTAATTAGGAAAATTTTTTTCTGTCAATAATGGCCATTGTTCAATATAAAAATTCTGGAATGCAGAAAAATATAAAGCGAAAGTAGAAAAATCTTCCATTTTCATGTTAACACTGATAAAATCACAGTGTATTTTTGTGTATAATTTGTCCTTGCATGCCTTTTCTTTGCATGCCTGTGTAATCACAAAGTTATTCTCTTTGGTAACTTCCTTCTGTGCATCTAACAATATACCTTTCATTTCCAAAGCATGACTTTGAAAGACTGCATATTACTCTCTCATATGGCTAGTACATAATTTTTAACAAAACATCCATTGTTGACGATATTGCCCCATATTTCCTTTATTACAAATTGATTGGCAGTCAATAGGCTTATAAATGCTTTAACATTCTCTGATTATTTCTTAATCGTAAATTCCCAATAAAACAGAATGTGTGAGTTAAAGGGAATAAGTACTTTTAAAGATTTTGATTCTCTTTGCTACATTATTTCCCTTATGAAATTTATAGTCTATTGATTTGAACAGAAGGATTGTTTGTGACTGTAAATATCAACTTGTTTGCAAATGAATCTAAAACTAGTCAACAGGGCCAAAATTACTGGATTACTGGATCAGGGATTTAATTAGAGGTAATAGGACATCGCTTTGGTCACTATGCCCCTGTTTATATACTATTCATGTACCTGAAACACTCTCTCTAAATATATCTGTGGGGAGGGGGTGGGGGGTGCTCTTTAAAATACAGAACACTTCCTAATTCATCTGCTTTCTTTAAATGAATAAATAAATACCTAAATGAATAAACACAGTAAAGAACTACTGAAATTAATAACTTCTGCTCTCCTTCCCCACTACCTTGCATACGCAATTCCAACACCAGGCATATCCTGGGAATTACATGGGCTACTCCCATGGCACATCTGGCATCATGACTGAGTCAGCCAACATTAGCCTAGGCAGTGAGGACATGACCCTCCTCCTGGAACCAGAAGCCCAGCAGTAGGGCTCTGCAGCATGTACTTCCTTAAGTCGTTAAGTAATATCTTCAAGAACCTGGGATGTTTCTGTCTCTCCCACGCTACAGCACTCAGAGTTTCAGCTTTCCCCTCAGGCTTGCTCACCCCAGAATATGTGCCCAGAAGTTCTAGACAAAACAGCTATGCACAAAAATAGCTCGACACAGGAACAGAACCCCGAAAGCTAAAATACTAGGCCCTTACATGAATCACTTCAAGGACAAGAAACTCTTTTGTAGAGTTCTACCAGCAGACGTCCGCATGTATTGCCCAAACCAATTTTCAGCAAGGTATAAGATTGTCATGATTCACTTAGATGATCACAAGTCTTTCCTCAGAGGTTATATATGTGATCAGTTTCCTGGGAAGCTTATGATGACACAAAGGAATGTGAGTGACAAAGGAAGAGCTTGATGAAACCAGCAGGGAAGGGAAGGATGTGTGTTGTTAGCAACAAGTTACAAAAGAGAATAGTCTTGTGAGCACACAGGTATGCAAAGAAGACATGCAAATGGCAACCATTCACAGAAAGTAACTGTACTTTTATTAATGTAATAGGAAGATGAAAGATATTTTTTACTTTCACTTTATATTTTTGTAAAAATACACTTCCTCTCTCTCTCTCTCTCGGATTAACAGGTGTCTGCCACCACGTCCAGTTAGTGTTTCTTTTTTTAGTAGAGACAGGGTCTCACTCCTGCTCAGGCTGGCCTCCAACTCCTCAGCTCAACGGATCTTCCCTCCTCAGCCTCCCAGAGTGCTGGGATTAAATGCATGAGTCACCCCATCTGGCCTCACCCTATATTTTTATATTGCTTGTCACCTTTGCAAGTTAGTTATTTGAAAGGTGAAAGTAGAACCATTTCTTTTTGTTCCTTATGATGTTGTGTTCTGGTGGCAAAATTGACCACTGCTAAATGAGGTGAGCTTTTATCCTTTTGAACAGGAATTTCAGTCATGACATGGAAAAGTTGTGGAATATATATGTGATTATATGATTAACATATAAATAAGAGTGGATTCAAAATTATCTAAATGGGCTGGATGTGGTGGCTCAGCACTGTAAAAGGCCAAGGCAGGTGGATGACTTGAGCTCAGATGTTCCAGATCAGCCTAAGCAAGAACCAAACCCCATTTCTACTAAAAAACAGGAAAAATAGCCAGACATGGTGGTAGGCACCTGTAGTCCCAGCTACTCAGGAGGCTGAGGCAGGAGGATGGCTTGAGCATGGGAGTTTGAGGTTGCAGTGAGTAATGATAATGCCAGGGCACTCTGTCCAGGGGACAAAATGAGACCCTGTCTCAAAAAAAAAAAAAAAAAAAAAAAAAAAAAAGTAAATAAATAAATAATCCTGTCACTTCTTTTTTAAATTGTGGGAGGATGGTGAGTAGATTGCTAACCTAGATTGTGTCCATAGTCCACGACCAGTCACCAATTATTGTCATAAACATATACCAATTATTTGTGAAAAACTCTACCAAAGAGGTCCTAAAGTTTGATGGATTCACTCCCATTTTACAAGGCAAGGCCGAGATCCACACTGACATTTCTTGCTCTCCTGAGAACAGGAACTCAGCACAGCCTCTCCGTAAAACTCCTGTTTTCTCACTGCTCTATTTTCCCCCAATTTGACCACATTTTACTGAGTCCAGAGAATTTTAAAAACTTCTACAAAAATACTGTGTCAACTATAATCTGAGTTGCCATGAAACTTTAATGGATCTGACCCTTTTATTTCAACTCTCAAAAAAGAGCATGAAGCAAAACAAAAAATAGCACAACAAAGTGACACTTTTGTTAGCGTCAATTTTTATCTCATTTAATTTTATGGCAATTTTTTAAACCCTCTGAAGTTTATAGAGCAATTAAACTATGTTTTCAGTCAGGAAAAAACAAATACACATAAAAGAGCCATAAGCTAAGTAGTGATTTCCAGATCCCAGGCACATTTTCACTACTACTTATTCAAGTTGAATGAGTATTTGTTCTGTAAGATGAAAAGTAGCTCCTGCTAAAAAGGAAAATTCATTTTGTTTATCATAGAAATGTTAATAATTTTGTAATAACAGAGAATAGTAGAGCTGGCTTGTCAGATCAATAAATTAAATTGATTGCAAATTTATATGATCCTTTTCTATTCTCCATTTGAATTGCTGCTGATGTTGCAACATAAAACATGCAATTACATTGAATAAAATACATGTGTATTAACTTGATCTTTAAGTGATCATGTAGTACTGCATAAAAACCTAATCAAATGCCAAATCTGTTGAAATTGATTTTGTCTGGTGATATACTTGAGAACATCTTCTAGAGATTACTAAGTGAATGAAAGTATTTGAAAATTATTCCAATCTATCAGTTACACGTAAAATAATAAATATTATAGGTACAAATATAGACCATTATATAAAATCAGCACATTTTCAATGACTTTCACCAAAAATCCCTAGCAACATTAAAAATTATAAATATATGTGCATTTATTTATAAAGATAGTAAAATCAAATTACAGTTTTTTATGACCTACATAAAAAATTCAAATCTTGAGAGAAAGAGGGAGGGATGGAGGGAGACAAACACCTTTTAGGGGTGGGACACAATTACAAGAGGGACTTTACCTAACAAACGCAATCAATATAACCTGGTGCTTTGTACCCTCGGTGAATCCCCAACAATAGAAAAAGAAAAAAAAAACAAACATTCGAATCTTTTTGAAAATCAGTGAGAATTGCAATTTTACAACGTTATTAATATCACTTGGAAATACATTTTTAAACTATGTGTGCTTGAGGCTGAGGGACACAAGACCAGTGAAGTCTTTCAATATATCTAAGCCATCTAAAGACTAATTTTTGTGGGCCTTCTTTCCCAAATAATCTGATTTTTTTTTTTTTGAGCACAATAAACATAAAATAGCTTTTTCAATGATGATCAAAGGTCAATACTGTGACTGGTATAATCAAACTGATGAATCTCTGCAGGCAACGTCTGATTAAGGGCACGTGTATGCCCCATCAAACAAATTGCCCTGGAAAAATATGTGCTGTGAATTTTTTGAAATAAATTTACTTTCTCCAGAAGTTAGAAGGAAGGATTAGGGGTGCAATCCTCTAGTGAAACATCTAATTTTATTTTAAAATATGTACCAGAATGTTTATTGCAGCCCTATTCATAATTGCTAAGTCATGGAAAAAGTCCAAGTGCCCATCGATCCACGAATGGATTAATAAATTGTGGCATATGTACACCATGGAATATTATGCAGCCTTAAAGAAAGATGGAGACTTCACCTGTTTCATGTTTACATGGATGGAGCTGGAAAATATTCTTCTTAGTAAAGTATCTCAAGAATGGAAGAAGAAGTACCCAATGTACTCAGCCCTACTATGAAGCTAAATTAGGGCTTTCACATGAAAGCTATAACCCAGTTATAACCTAAGAATAGGGGGAAGGAGGAAACGGAGGGGAGGAAGGGGGGAGGTGGGTAGACGGAGGGTGATTGGTGGGATTACACCTGCGGTGCATCTTACAAGGGTACATGTGAAACTTAGTAAATGTAGAATGTAAATGTCTTAGCACAATAACTAATAAAATGCTAGGAAGACTATGTTAACCAGTGTGATGAAAATGGGTCAAACTGTTTATAAAACCAGTGTATGGTGCCCCGTGATCGCATTAATGTACACAGCTATGATTTAATAAAAATAAATAAATAAATAAATAAATAAAAAGTAAAAATAAAATAAAATATATGCCTAATGTTATTAATAATATAGTTAAACATAAACGTACATTTGAATAGTGTCAAAGTTTCAAGTGAAATATATTTTTTCTTGGATGGCTTCACTCGCAGTTTCCCCCTCACTGTCAGAGGTGTGTAACCGTGCACCCAGCTATAGTCATCGATGGCTGGGTCTGTAATTATAATTAATATCCTTCTGCACTTTTTAATTCATCAACTTAAGTTTATATTTGCTCCCTGCCATAAAAGAGAAAATTTCACTAAATATATTCACCTTTTTTTACCCCGTTCAGTATTTTTTTGTATTTAAACTATGTTTCCTTTTAAACATTGATTTCCAGATGTAAATAATACTTTCTGTTCCACAAGTTAAGGCAGTAACCTTTTTGTTCTCTCTTTTTTATTTCTTTTGTTTGGGGTTCATTGAGGGTACAAAGAATTAGTTTACACAGATTATGTTTGTTAGATAAAGTCCCTCTTGTAATTGTTTCCTGCCCCCAAGAGGGGTGCCATACGCAGTGACCCCATCCCTCTCCCTCCTCCCCTCTCTCCAATCCCATATTCCCCTCCCCCCAGCCCCCCCTGTGTATTAGCTCATCTGCTGCCTTCATATCAGAATTGAGTCCATTGGCTTCTTGCTTCTCCATTCTTGGGATGCTTTACTAAGAAGAATGTGTTTCAACTCCATCCAGGTTAATACAAAAGATGTAAAGTCTCCATTTCTTCTAATGGATGAATAATACTCCATGGTATACACATACCACAGCTTATTAATCTATTCCTGGGTTGGTGGTGTTCTCATATTTTTACAGGAAACACTTCACCTGCCTTTCTCAGGGTGCAAAACTTGCAGGGCTGTGATCCAACTTCTCTCATCCAAGGCACATCTGAGGATTTTTTTAATCCATGTGGACACCTGAGAGGAGAGGTAAAGCATCATGGGGATGTGTCCCTTGGTGTCACATAACAGTTGGCATTTCGGGAACATATGGCATTGGATTCCTGTCCTGTGGGCGTCCAGTGCACGTGTGGCCTCCCCTGACACTCTGCGTCATCTTCTGGGATTGGGGTGAGAAGCAGGTGCTGCGTTCTCGTCCTGCTTTTCCCTGCGTGATGGAGGCTACCGCTCCTGCCAACATCCGTGAACAGTGTAAGGCTAACCTACTAGCTTATATAATTACGTAGGTAGGAGAGATTCTGTCTATAGCTCTTTTTTTTTTTCACATTGCCAAACTTGCTCAATTAGGGTAAAATCTAAGTTGCTCCTGCAGTGAGGAGAGAATGAAGACATGGAGGCAGCTTTCTGCTGGGAGCACAGAAGGTGTTGAGAAGGAGTCTGGGAAGGAAGCTCCTGGGAATCAGTAGCAGATATGTTAATTAGACAAGAAATAGTTCTCTATTCTTTGCCTGTCACTGAGAAAGACAAGTACCAACTCAAAGACAGTGGCCCAGAACAAAGGAAAATAATTGTTCTGCCAGAACAAAGGAAATAATTCTCAATTATTTCCTGTAAACGGACTCCATTACAGGACACCCCAACCTGGGATTGGGAACTCAGAGGAAATTTATGGATGAGCTTCCCGGGCTATGAAATCCTGAAATTGCACATGAAATTGTTTGATGATCTTTGTTTAGATGGCATACAATTCATAAGTTTTATGTTATCAGACACAAAGATCCATGATCCCAAGAAGACTCAGCAGACTACAAGAGATTCACTCTTTATGTGACACTCAGAATAATTTGCAGCCCTTTTTATTGGCATACTTTAAATCTGTTTATCCCATTGAAGAGGATTGCCGTCACATATAAAAAAGACACACAGAGAAACTAAAATAAACCCAACAAAATCTCTTCTCTCTCTCAAAATGTCATTCTCACAGGTTCATAATGGAAGAGTTTCTGTCATCAGTCACTTTAATGAGTGGGAAGAAGTCAGACAGATTAGTTTATTTCTGATTTTGTTCTGTGTGCGAAGACATCACTAATTTACTTTCTCTTTGTTAAAACAGATTCCACACCCCCACACCCCCAATAATCTTTAATTTAGCAATGCTGGAAGTCGGAGCCAGGATCCCATTGCCCATAGCATCTTCTGTGGGAGCTCCAGGGTCCCCGTCTAGGGGACTTATACATCTGCTTCTTAAATCATTTGAAAGCCTCTACATGGGAACAAGGATGAACTCATTTTGAACTTGCCAGTAGAGGGAAGAATTACGGTTCTGATGCAAGTGGCAAGAGAGGTCCAGGGAGGCAGGGATGAGGTGGCAGGGAGCCTGGGGGCTCAAGTCTTCCAGTGATTTATGGAGTGCTGACAATGGGCCAGGCACCTTCTCAGTGTGGAATCTTCCATTACCAACCCCATTTTACAAAGGAGGAAACTGAAACCCAGTAGGCTTCACTCACAGCTAATAAAAAGCAAAGTAAGGCCACAAAGCCAAGGCCATCTGACATCAGAGCCCATTCTTCTAATCTCCGCTCAGTCCTGCACCCGGGAGCAACCACTGGGCATCCCAGCCCATGCTCTCCTCACAAACTTTCATTCCTTTCACTATTCATTCAATCTTATCTCTCTGTATTTACCCTTATAAATCTCTCATGTTAAATATATTACCTAACACTGTTTTTGTCCTGATGTTGCCTGGTTTAGGCATATTGCTGATAATCTTAACATTAGACTTTACCTTGATGAACACTGTATAGTCGTGCAATTGGTAGTATTTCTGGTCAGTCCAAGGGACCTAATGAGTGGCTGAAATGGGGATGGCAGTGAAGTGTGCTCAGAGGTAAGAAGCAGGAACAGAGCATACTTGTTCAACCTCCCCCGTGTTTATGCATAAGCTTGAACTGAAAATAATCAGAAACATCTGAGTTAATTTCTTAAGATAAAGCTAATGCATGTATTTCCATATGTTTCAAATGAAATCTTTCTGTGTTGGTGGATATTTAAATATTGTGAAGAAAATACTCTAAGCACACTGTCATCCAACTCCTGTCACTTTGCCCACAGTTTGTAACTGAGCTCTGCTAATGATATTTGAATCAAATCAAATTGTATCCATGGGTCCAGCTGGCAGCCCATTCACTCTCTGGACTCATACATAGGGCTAATGCAATTGAACGAAGAATTAGCACCCTGGGTGAGGCAGAAGTCTGGTCAGTAGCTTTTAAGTGAGAGATGAGAAAAGTCCTGTGAGATCTGTGCAGAGGGAACAACTGCTGTGTGGCAACTGACCTCTCACCCCGGAAGCACTTACTATTAGAGATGCAGGGATTTACCAAGGGGGATGGAACATCCCAGGGGGCAAACTTCCTTCCTCCTGTCCCACCTATAAGACATCTAACATTATTGTTCTGTATTAAAACTGCTTTTACATGCTTAATGCATCTATTCTTCCACATAAGCTGGCAAGAGCAACAAACCAGAAGAATATGGTATTTTGGCTCAAATAAGGCATCCTAAGATTAAATCAGAATGGTGCATCTTAAAATGACATCTTCTTGGCAGTTTCTTCAGACTCTTCACTAAAATACCTATAAAGATATCAAGTGATCAAAATCCACAATGATATAGAAAACTAAGATTTTGGGGGGAAACACTAGCATCAGAATTCTGAAGAATGTTCAGGAATTTCAAGATGATGAATCAGAAAGAGCAATCTGGGGAGCGCGGGAGCACCGTGCTCTGCTCATTCCTGGAAACAATAAGCCAGGTTTCCTGAGAGGGAGCAGAAGGGAGCAGAGGGATCAGAGCACTGGAGCTAGAACAGCCCTCGTTTCCCCATTTGCTGATTTAAACATTTAAGGAGTATTTCTCTCGCCATTTGCAGAATTAAACTCCAATCTCTTCTTTAGTCAGACTTGCAGTTTGTGTTTGTTTGTTGTTTTCCATTTCACCTACAGAATTTAATTTATGGGCATATCATTGTTTGCAACATTCACTTGTCACCCTTTAAGGATACATGATTACGTTCACTCTCATTCCTGATATTGGTAAATAAGGTTTTGCTTTTCTTTCTCTTTGTTTTACCCCAATCTTGGCTTTGAATTTTTAAACAGACTCATTGAGTTTGGTGCATGTACTGCAAACTATTCAGTTGTTTTTAATATTTTCAGATATATGGGCAAACATCACCATAGTTCATTCTAGAGTAGCTCCATACCTGTGAGATGTGGCTGTTTCCCCCCACAGTGATAGTGTTGTAATACATCATTGCATGTATAAAAGTTACAAGGCCCCAAAACATTGTTATAATTATTAATTTGTGATACTTTTATCACTCTAAAAGAAGCTGAGAGAGGAGAGCAAGTATGTTACTTACCAATTTTGTGACAATAACTCCTTTTTTAAAATTTATTATTGGGGATTCATTGAGGGTACAAGAAAGCAGGTTACACTGATACAATAACTCCTTTATAATTTTTAGCCTTCCTCATCTGTTCTGGGAGATTCAAATTACATATCATCTGAAAAAGTTTCCTTGGCACAAGGTGGCTTCACTCCCCAACCCTCCTTTGTGCTGTTCTTGGCAAACACATTCCATTTCTCTATATCAGAGACCTACCGCTATGGCCAATCAATGTTTTATGTGATTGCTTATTTTCTCTTTTCTTTATTTTTTCCCTTTTTTGTGCCTGCACAACGTCCTTCCCCAGTGACTGGCGTGTACTGTTCCCCATTCTGTGATCTCACCACAGCTCACTCACATCCTTGCTCCTTCAAGAGGCAGGAATTACATTATAATAACATTGCATATTGGGATTCATTTGAAAACCTAAACTCCTTTTGGAATCAACAACAATTTGAAGAGGATATTAAAAGTAATTGTATCTGGGTGCAGTGGCGCACACATGCAGCCACAATTACAACAGATTTTCACAGCTGTAACAGAATACTGAGGCCATGAGCTATGCCACAGGACCAACTGTAATGATGACATTAGGAGGCGACTTTTCAGAAAAAATAATGAATATGCCAAACTACTGAGTATTAAATACAAAGGAATGTTAATGATGCACGTGATTGTGTCAGATGAAAAGTTTTAAACAGATTAAATTTAGCAGAGCCTATTTGAAAGAATAATAATTCCTGACTGGTGTAGCACCCTGAACCAGTATAAGGTCGGAGAGCTCCACCTACTAACATGGGCTAGGAGGATTTATAAACAGGAAAAGGAAGAGGCATGTGACGTCTCACAATTAAGTTCATCAACTCATCCTTGAAAAAAAGGCTAAATACCTTATTGCTGATGTCCTCCTCTTGGGAAGCTGTGCACAGGTGCCAGAGCCTCGTCTGCCCTTCAAAGCAATTTTGGGCTCTTTTTCCCAAATGGCCATCAAAGCTGCCATTGTATGAGGTCTGACAATTAAGTTTGAGATCTCATCCTAGAAAAAGTGCTGCCTACCTCATTTGAAGTACTCGCTTTGGGAGCTCTGCACCAACACCAGTGACTGGTCCACCCTTCAGAGGGATTTTAGAGTTCTTTTTTCTAGAATGGTCATCAGAGCCGACATCATATGATAGACAAAAATGTGCAACAACAATAATAAACACCACTCAACAAGACACTGCCACTCGTCCACACAAATGCAGCTGTGAAACACAGATACACCAATGTTATGAAACCTTACTGAGTTGTTTGTACAGTGACAAGTCTGCAAACTTAATTATCAGACCTCCAATAAACAATAGCTGAATTGGTTGTAAATTGCCCCTTCTTTGGGCAAATGTGAACAGTTGGCGGCTCAGCTTCTGTGATTGGCTGAGACTCAACGTCTGTTACAAGAACATCATCTTCATCTGGCTTGCAGGTTGTTGCCATTCTATGTTACAGAGGCAGCTTTCTGAAAAATTTAATTTAATTCAACAACCACTGCATAATGTATAGCAGCTACTTTAAATCTATCAAGGAGAGAATATAGGACAGAATATACACAACGCTAATGTGGGGAAACTCTGACTCAATGGGAAAAGAAGACGTGTCAATCACAACAGAGATTTTGTCACTTAATCAAACAATCCAATTTGTATCTCACTAGTTCAGAGGCTTCAATAGGTGAAACTTACACATTTAAAACTTGGAAAGAAAATAACAGTGACCACCTCCCTTTACCAAAACTCAGTATTTTAATTCTACTTTTCTCCATTTCATGCATTCTGTTACTGAGAAACTTTTTTTCCTTTCACAGAAGTTTAGTACAAAGTATCTGGTATCGAAATAGCATTAAGCAACTTTAAGCCTCTTTATTCCATTTCAAACAGTGTCACAGGTGACTTGAGTTGTTTAGAGATTTTTCTAATCTCTTCTAAAGGAAACAGATTGGATTTTTAGCTGGTGAAGCCTCCAGAGGCAGTCATAACACATAGGGTGTTCCCTGAAGAATTTCTTTGAATTGTCTTACTTCTGTTGCATCTTGAAAATTTATTCTTTCAGGAGGCTGTTTGGGGGCCCTATGATTCTGATTCTTGCTGTCATAAATCAATTTCCAATAATGCTATTGGGAAACCTTCGTTTATATCATGCTTCCCAATGTGTAAAATATCTGCTCAAAAAAAAAAAAAAAAAAAAAGAATATTAGTAGAGAAATGTCCTGCGTGCTGTTACAGTCACACTGCTTAATGAGATGAGCCCCTTCCTCTGGAGACTCAGCAGCTTCCTGACATTCCTTGGGTGTAGATTATCTGAATTCAGTGTATTGCTGGAAATGAGGCACAGCCATTTCATCAGGAAAATTACTTTTCAGATAAAGAAATCTGTTGCATTACATGTTATTTCTGCTTATGCTACTTGATTTATCTGTAATTCTAACAGAATGCATACCACATTTGTGCTTAAGTGGCGTTAGGTGATCCTTATAAGAAATTAACCTACATGGAGCTTAAAGATTCCTGGCAAGATGGCTTTTCAATAAAATAATTGGGGGGGGGGGATAGGCACAGTGCCTCATGTCTATAATCTCAGCACTCTAGGAAGCCAAGGTAGAAGGATTCCTTGAACTCAGGAGTTCAAGACCAACCTGAGCAAACATGAGACCCCCATCTCTACTAAAAATAGAAAACTAGCCAGGCATCATGGCAGTGCCTGTACTCCCAGCTACTTGTGAAGCTGAGGCAGGAGGATCATTTGAGCCCAGGAGTTTAAGGTTGCTGTCAACTGTGATGATACCCTGGCACTCCACCCCAGAGCAACAGTATAATACTTGATCTCAAAAAAAATTTTTTTTACTGTCCACATTATAAACTGAGTGATACACTTTTCTATTAAATTAAATCAAATTTCCAATGGAAGATATTAATTATGCAGGCAACAACCTGCTTTATTTTAGCAACTGCGATACTTTTCTTTGACAAAAGGGGAAAAAGCCCATTTGTAGTTGTTGTTGCTGGAGATTAAAAAAGTAAATTTAAAATAATCAGGAAACTTAGCTCTTGTCCATTATTAATTTATTTATTGTTCCTATCTGGACTCAAATTATTATAAACAGAGTAACTGCGTGGTTGACAGTAACCTTCTGAAATTGTCCCTTATCTTTTCAGCTTTTTTTTGCTTCCTGTTCCTCTGCGTCCTGCATTTTATTTCACTATCCCATTGGACTTGTTTCAAGTGGCAGAAAAGGTAAGGATGAGGGATATCTTGTAAGAGCGAGAACCTGGTGGTCACAGTTCATATCCTTGGCATGATGCAATACCTTGCAGATGCTGGTATTAGAGGTGGTGAAATATGTAGAAATATGTACCTTAATAAGAAAAGAAAAACTATACTGCATTCAGCCCAAGAAAGCAGCTCCTTCCAGAAAACGGGCTTGAGATGTTTCATAACAATATGAAATATGTTCTCTTCTTAAAAATGTAAGTATTTTCATTTTTATAGCTCTTATGCAATTATTTGTCAAACATTTTAATAGCTAATGAAGTTACAAAGAATCTATAGTAATATTTTGAAATATTCTATATTAGTACATAAAGAACTTGAAATAGTGTTAAGGCTTAATATTATTCAAATAATAAAAGTAAATCATCCATAATTATAAAGAGAGGGTTTTTTTATCATGGTAATTAAAATTTACAAAATACTACTGCTGTGCAATTATGATAATGGTAATAAAAGACAATTTTCCTCAACAAGGTCACTCTTGAAATTTAGCTACAATAATGTAATCATTATTTGAGAGAATTAGTTTCCCAAATTTCTGTCAACCATGCAAATGTTTTTTCTTTGCTCTTTTCTTAGTAAGTAGTTTCCTGAAGAAATATACATATGCCTTGAAGAAGCAAAGACATGTTATTTAGTTTTAAAATGGGTGGTATTTCTTTTCAGAGTGTGTGTGTATATGCGCATTTTAACTTTAATTAGAGATGTGTCTGATTTTTTCTTTTCCATGTAAACACTTTAACCAAGGCTTAATGTGGAAAGCTTTACGTCCCTTACAGTATTTGGTTTTATCAAAGTTACACAAATTGTACCACAGATTTAAAGTGAGCCAATTTATCCACATAGTAAATTACCGAGAGGGAATTATGAAATTCCCCATGAGGTCCATGTCCCAACTCCCCTTTTTCACCTTATCCTCCCCTCTCTAAGCGTCAGAATTCGTCCCTGCATCTGCTCTGCTTCTGAACTCAAGTCATGTGACATTTCCTGGCTTGGGGTTCAGCCCCGAACATTCATTCTGTCTCCCTAGCTTTGCCTTTTGCTAAAGGCAGGAACTCAGTTGCAGGCATCCTTAGCCTCTTTCTGATCGTTTCCACACTGAGGATCAATCCCGCCAGTTGAAACCCAGGCCTTAGACAGCCCACCCAGGTAGCCGCCTGCCCACTGGTCCTTCCCCCCAAAGAGAGTGAAACTCAAAGCTCAGTTGTTCCTTTTCAAGCCTTGATCCTCTCAAAGGAGCTCACTGTTAATGTTGTGGTTTTCATTTAACTCACTGCTATCCATACTAGAACATTATTTTTAAAAGGAAAACGACATCAATTAAAAGTAACTCAGTAACCAGAAGACAGATTGATGACTCCAGTTCTTAGTAATACATAACCATAACATTAGGCCTGGAAATGTTGCATTGTTTTAAATCAAATTCAATATTATGGACATGTAGACTATATTTGCACAATGTTGAAATGAAGCATAGGTAAGTAAGGCTATATTAGGTCAAACCTCTGGGGAAGTCAGCTAAAAGTTACTGTGATTACAAGATCCATTTCCCAGAAAAGCTTTGTGTGAGATTGCAAACACGTAATTCCCTTTGCAACTACTTATCCACACAGACAATCCCCAACTTAGAAGTCATTCAACTTACAATGTTTCACCTTCCCAATGGTGTAAAATTGTTGTTTTTCACTTTCAGTACAGTCTTTAATATAGTACATGAGATACTCTACACTTTATTATAAAATAGACTTTGTGGTAAATGATTTTGCCCAACTGCATGCTAAGGTATGTGTTCTAAACACAATTGAGGGAGGCTGGGATGAGATCAGATGTTTGGTAGGTTTAGGGTAGTAAATGCATTTTCCTTATATGTTATTTTCAATGTAGGGTATTTCTACCAAGGTGTTACCCCACTGCAAGTTGAAGAGTTTTACATTGTGTTGAATATTAAGTATTTCCCTTAGAACAATGCCCAATGCAATTATCTTTCCTTATACATTTTTAAACAAATCCTTAAAGGGAAAAATACTGCAATAATCATGTAAGTACTTCAAAAGCTCATTTTATACAACCTCCCTACTTCTTATAAGGTTATATTTCAGATCTATAAATGTGTTCTTTTTTAAAATATCCATACAGATTAGTTGAATTGGCAATTTACCAGCCATCTGGCTATGTTGTTCTTACACATTTTGACTAAAACATTACCTATTTTTGCTTTACTTTGATTTTTGAGTCTCATAAATGACTGTCAAAATAGAGGAGGAAGATCTCTCCTTCTGGGGAAGTGTAGCAGCAATGGGTTTTTCTGTTGTTTGTTTACATTTCTGTTGTTGTTTATTTTCACATCATACTACCTACTTGACCCACCCCCATCTCTGAAACTCTGATGAGCCCCACTATTATCAGAAATGGCGTTTGGAGAGTGTGATAAAAATTGGTCATACTATCATTTTTAAAATTTATCATGTGGAAATTTCTTTCAACATCCTGAATCTCAAATAGCCCCTGTCTCACCTTTGTTTAACCCAATATCATCTGCCTACCAATTTTAAACTACTCTTAACATATTTTCTTGTAATTTTAAAATAATACAGATTGTGATTAAAGCAATAAATTTCAGTTCCAGACAAAATGGAGCACACTTGATTTTCATTTCTCCTACCAATCTTAACAAAAACATCAGAACAAAATACATAAATTACCAACCAGAAAACTATGGAAATGTGGAGAAAATAACGCATACTGGTGAGGACCCTTGAAGCCCTAACCTGGCAGTGAGTTTACATGACGTTTTTTCTTCCCCCTCCTGTGTATTGTCTTGAATGTGAGAAAAGCACACAATGTATTAATGTGAATAGTTTGAAATGCTAACAGACGAAAAATAACCAAGTAATCCTCCCAAAAGTTTTCTCTGTGTAGCCAAAGGACTGGGAAACCGGCAGCCCAGAAGGGTAGAAACGTTTACGCCCGCTCCAGGCACACCGTGGAAAGGAGCCAAGCACCCTCTCCACTGCAGCAGGTGCTTCCAAAGCCGAGACCCTGGATGGTTGCGAGTCCAGCATCCTTCCCAGGCCTGCAGCAGGAAGATGCCAATGGTCCATGGGTTGCTCTGAGCAAAGTCCTGCTGTTTTCTCTCCTCACAGTGATGAGGTCTTTCTGGGCCAGACCAGTGTGGACAGCCAAAGGGTTAAGTATTTACATCCCATTTAAGATGATGTAATGTCAATACTAGTAAACTGACATAAATTATGTGTGTATATTATGTCATCTCTAAAATAACCATTCAAAATATAAAAGGGACACTCCACAATATTGATAAAACATACTCAAGTAACCCACAGAAAGATAGGAGAGAAGAAATAAGAAGAAAGGCAGAGAGCATGAGCAGGACACAAATAATAACATGAGAGACTTAAGTAAAAAGATATTGATAATTACATTGATTGTAGAAAGTCTAAACACATCAATGAAAAGGCAAAGATTGGCAGAATGAATTAAAAGGATGACAAGCAGATGATGGCTAAGAAAAGAAATCAGGTTTGGCTAAAGGTGAAAGATTAAAAAGAATTACATACTGTAATATATAAGCAATAGCCAAAAACTAGGAATGGCCATATTAATATCAAATAAAAATCTCTCCAGAGACAGAGAAATTACCAGGGACAAAAAGAACATCCTATATTGAACAGTCATTTTACCAAGAAGATAAAAGTCTTAAATATCATGCACCAGACCACGACAAAAACTGATAGACTGGAAAAGAGAAACAGAAAAATTCAGTTTTCAGTAGGAACTTCCATGCATTTTATTCAGTAATTTTTAAAAATGCTAGATAAAAATTCAACAAAAAGGTAGAAAATTTTAAAAATATCATCAAACAGTGGATTATAAATAATATTCATAAAACACTCCACTGAGCATTGGATAATATATATTATTTTCAAAACCGTAGGAGATGTTTACCAATATATACCACATAAGGAATCACAAAATAATTTTCAACTAACTTTAAATAATTGAAATTACACCATATGTTCTCTGATCATAAGGGACTCAAACTGAAGGCAAATAACAGAAGGATAATGGGAAAATGGTCCGTATCTTGGATACTAAACAACACATATTTAAACATTCATAAGTCAAGGAGGAAATCTCAAGGATTAAAAAAATATGTTCATATTGAGCTGAATAAGGAAAATATACTATGTCAGTATCTGTGGTACTAAGTGAAAGCAAAACTTGGAGGGAGATTTGTAATGCTAGGTATATATATTCCAAAAGATGCAAAGCCTCAACTCAATCACTCAAGCTTTCACCTCAACAAACTAGAAAATGTACAAAATAAGTCAAAAGTAAGCATAAGAGGAGATAATAAAAATAAAAGCAGACATCAATGAAACTAAAACAGAAAAGGCAATGGAGAAAAATTGATCAAACTAAAAGCTGTTTTCTGAAAGAAATCGTGAAATTGATTCTGACAAAGAAAAAAGAGAGTGCATATGAATTACCAGCATCAGCAGGGGAAGAAGGGATATAATTGTTGGAACATGGAGACAATAAAATAACAGTAAAAGAAGACTACAAACAGCTCAAATTTGACACCACAGCTGAAATCAAACAATTCTCTGAAAACCATAAACTACCACGACTCACCTCAGATAAAATAGATAGGTTGAAGTGTCTTAAATAAATTTTAAAAATTAAATTACTAATTATAAACTTCTATAAATCTCCAGCATTAGTTTCATCATACTTACAGGAAAATTAGCACCAGTTCTACAGATCTTTTTAGAAAATAGAAAAAGGGAGCACACTTTTAAATTCATTTTATGAAACCAGGACCAGACAAAGAGAATACAAAAGGGAAAGAAGAGGAAAACAGAAGCTATTGACTCCTGTATCCACCCTATAACTCTAAATTTTTCCAACAAAATATTAAGAAAATTAAATTCAGAATTATATAAAAAAGAAAAATACTTCAAGACTAAGGGGGGGGGGGAGGTATTTCCAGAATACAAAACTGGTTCATCATCCAAAAATAAATCACTATAATCCACCATTATAATAGTCTGGAGAAGAAGAGCAACAGTCAGAACAGTATGGAGGAAGAATGTTGGAAAATTCTACACCTGGTCATGAGAATAATTCAGCAAACTAGGAAGAGAAGGGGACATCTTCAGCCTTAACCTCAGCATCTACAAAAAGGGCACAGTTAACATCACACTTTACGGTGAGAGGTTGGAAACTTCATCCCTGAGACTGGAAACAGGAAAAGAAGCCTGCTCCGCCCACTTCTGGTTAGCTCCCAGCTGTGGGAGCCTTGGCCAGCTCCAAATGGCAAAAAGAGGAAATAAACAACACAGAGATACGAAAGGAGGAAACGACACTGTCCCTGTTCGTAGATGATACGATTATCTACATAGGCAATCCAGTGGAATTTACATAAGAAAAAATACTTCCCTAAGCTCCTAAAGAAACCAAATTACATATACATGATCCATACACAAAAATCAGTCAAAATTCTCTATGAGAGCAATGAACACCTGGAAGTTAAAATATAAGTCTACGATACGACTTATATTTGGTCCTCAAATCTGAAATTCTTATGTATAAACCCGTAAAGAATGTACAGGATCAGTATACTCAGATGATAATCACATAAATTATAAAAAGATCTGAAAGAATAGAGTCATATCAGGCTCATGGGTTGCAAGATAAATAAACATAGTAATGACAGTAATGATCCACAAATTTATTTACAGGTTTAACAAAATTTCTATCAAAAGTCCTAGCAAGATTTTATATATATATAATATATATACACACTTTATATATAATATATTATTATGTAAATATTATAAAATTATTATATAAGTATTATTTTATGACAATTTTATATTATATAATATAAAATATTATAAATACTATATAAATATTATATATAATGTACATATAAATATATATACATTACCTATTATATGTACATTATATATTATATATATTATATATAATATATAATATATACATATATAGACATTACATATATGATATATAATATATGCATATATGATATATATATGTGTATATATGATATATAATGTATATATTTTAAATATCTGACTCCAAAGTTTATATAGAAATGCAAAGAAATAAAATTGTCAAAACAATTGTGGAGGAGAAGAATAAAGGTAAAAGAATCACAGTAACCTGATTTTAAAACCTGCTGTAAAACTACCGTATTCCAAACTGTGGTTGACATTGTGGAAAACAGACATGTAAGTCAATGGAACAGACCAGACACTGTTACTTTCTATTCCAAAAAAAATCCACACTAATGTGGCAAACTGAATATTGACAGAATTACAAAACTACAGAATTAATTTATTCATAAATGTACAGCCTTTTCAACAGATGGTGTTGCATAAGCAGACATTAAGAGAAAAATAAAAACAACAACCCAGAGTTAAACCAACAAAGAGAAAGCCCTTGGACCAAGCTCAAACCTTACGTGAAAGACAAAAGTTAATTTAAATCCTTAGCTTCAGTGAGGGGGAGGGGGAGAGCAGGAGAAGGGAGGAGAAGGGGGATGGGGTCACAGTCTAGGACACACCTCTTAGGGGTGGGACACAATTATAAGAGGGACTTTACCTAACAAATGCAATTAGTGTAACCTAATTCTTTGTATCCTCAATGAATCCTAAACAATAAAAAAGGAAAACAAAAGAAAAGATGATAGATCAAGTTGTAAACTGTAAAACTAGCCGACTTTATAACAAATTATGTAAGATAAAATGTTTTTGATTTATCAAGTGTTTAGAATGGGCATTAGGACATGTACAGTGGAAACAAATCTCTCCCCTTCTATAATATTTTTAAAAAGACTTACTTCCTCTGAAACACATTGCAACAAATTCAGTATTGTCAAAAGTACTGATTCTTATATGTACAAACCACATTTAGTTGTTATTTTTTCCCCACAGAGATTCTGTATTTGTTGTGGACATTTGTTTTGACCAGTTTGCCCTCTGTGTCGCTGAGTGGGAAGGGTGCTTGTTCTGTGTGTGTGAGCATCTGTTTGACCGGTTTGCCCTCTGCGTTGCTGGGTGGGAAGTGTGCTGGTTCTGTGTGTGTGTGTTCACGTGTGTGCACACCGTGCATGTTGTGTGGTGAGTGGTGGACAAAGGAATAGAAGCCAGAGACTGAGGTTGAACAACCAAGAGAAGAAATTTGTGTATTTTCCCTTGACTTTACAAATATTCTGGGAAAGAGATATAATCATAATCTTTTGTTATCATTTTAAAAATTGTGTTTAAAATAAAAAAATAGGGGGCTTCCCTCTTGGATCTTCCCCTCTGCTTCAAAGGTTCAGGTTTTCCTTTTCTGTTCATCCTCTTTTGCTTATCCTGCAGCATAAGCAAAAAACTCATGCTGTCAAAAAACTTTATCCCTGTCAAAAAACTTTATCCCGTTGCTTAAAAAAATTTAAAGAAGAGACGGAACTAAGATGACAGCCGAGTAGCAGCTTCTATGCAGCCATAGCACAGTGAGAGTGGGGAGAGAAGACTCCAAGCATCTCTGGCCAGTGGATTTTGGTTTGATTTATAGCATTTTTGTCTTTCCTGTCTACTTGGTGGAGGTGGGGTACTGATCAGGTTAGGAAAGAGCTGCTGACCTCAAGGGAACCACCCAACTGGGCACCCCCAGAAGGTGGGGTTTTTTTTAAGGTTGTGTCAAAGTACCCTACTGTACACCTATTTTTCTCTGTCTCCCTCTTTCTGTGCCTCTCTTCTTTTTGTCAATATTCCTTTTACCCACCTGCTCTCCTTTCTCTATTTTTTTTTCTTTTTGTTCATCCCTGCTTTCTTTCATCCCTTTCTTGCTCTTCAACCTTCTCATCCTTCTGGTCCTATACCAAAAGGATTCATCAAAACCATAGTCCACAGGCATGAGAACTTAAAGAGCAAGAGAAAGTGAAAAGAAAATTAGGGTAAGGAAACAGATAAAAGAAATCACTCATGAGGAAGAATAAGCAGAAAACTCCAGGCAACATGAAGAACCAGTCCAGAACAACCCTACCAAGGGACCATGAGGTAGCTACTGCAGAGGATTCCACCTATAAAGAAATGTTAGGAATGACAGAAAGGGAATTTAGAATACACATGATGAAAACAATGAAAGAAATGATGGAAACAATGAAGGAAACTGCTAATAAAGTG
>CAUYPK010134679.1:0-42271 GCA_963574355.1 Loris lydekkerianus
ACAAAATAGAAACAGTAATTATCTCTGGGAATTAGGACTACAATTTTTCAACCTGTCTGTATTTTCAAATTTTCAACAATGGGGTTTATAAATGTGTAATTGGGAAAAAAGTAAGCATTTAAACTTAAAATTAAACATTCATGCCACTTGACTACCTGAAGACAAAAGCCAAAGTGACACAAACTGAATTTAAATGTTTTTCTTTAAGTCTCCCTTCCCTAAAGCATTTGAATTTCAAGCTATCTTGAACAGTAGAATGCTTTTGAACAAAGAATCGGTTATACAGACACCTGGTGCATAGGACAGGCAGAGGCAAAGCTGCTCTGGTAAGGCCAGGTGGGGACAAATGACCCTCCGCCCTCTGTGGGCCTGGAAAGCAGCTGCTGAGGACCCAGGGCACTTGTGAAGACAGACACCCACACCCTGGCACCCCAGCTCTGGCCTGTGCTCTGGACACATTGGTCTGTAGTACATGTAGTGGTCGCTGGGCTGCCTGGTCGGCTTATCTTCTGACAGGATGGTGACAAGGTCAACATCCTTCTCAAAGCGTTTGTTCCAACATCTTACAGCTCGTATGTGGGTCACGGAGACACGTGCAGGGGTCCTCAAGCTATGGCCCACGGGCCACATGACGCGGTGTGATTGTATTTGTTCCCGTTTTGTTTTTTTACTTCAAAATAAGGTATGTGCAGTGTGCACAGGAATTTGTTCATAGTTTTTTTTTCTTTTAAACTGTAGTCCGGCCCTTCAACAGTCTGAGGGACAGTGAACTGGCCCCCTGTTTAAAAAGTTTGAGGACCCCTGCAGAGCTTGCTGGTGAAGAGGACACGTGCCCACTGCCAGTTAGGCGCAGCCTAATTTTAAAAGCAGATTTATTGGCATCACCTATATCCAATGTCACGTGTCTGGAGGCGGCCTCTGTAACCATGGTGTTGACTGAAGTGTGCACTGGGCAGCTGCCCAGTCTGGTCACACACGCTAGCTTGTATTGAACGTGCAAACACACAGAGAGAGAGAGATGAATCCAGCCTTTCTGAGTTCAGCTTTTCCCCTCTGACCAGGCATGTCACTGTCAGCAAATGTGCTGGCTTTTTTATGCCTCAGTCCCTTTCTCTATAAACTGGGGGTAAAAATGTCACACTACATTATACAGATTTTAAAATATATATACATAAAGTTCTTAGAGTGCTGCCAGACACATGGCAGGCACTCACTAAGTATTATCTATTGTCATTTTATTATTATATCATACTTAACATCTAGAAAGAATTATTCAAAACCTGAGCAGGTGTTCTATGGGGGAGAGGGTCCCCTCTGCAGGGATGGAGAGGTTTTATTCCTATTGTTCTCTGCTTACTGGGTTTGTGGATCTTTTAAACAGATTACTTTTCATTTTTATGACAGCAGGAGTTCTCCCACAGGAAGATTTTACCTCTTTTCCTTTTTTGTACCACTCTGATCCAGGCTGCACACATGAAGGGCTGGATTTCAAAGTACAAATAGGAAAGGAATCTCAGCCTTGTTCTGAAAGACCCTTCTTCCTTCACACGATGCGACACTTCTCACCGATCACTTCTAACCCTAGGGAATATCTGGCAGGACTCCCCTCACCTGCCTCCTCCCGGGGTCCTAATCGCATCGTGACCCCCGATCTGTCACTCTCAGCTCAGCTTCCCATGTCTGCAGTAGGGCTCAGATTCATACTCATTCCAAACACTCACTCTCAAGGGAGAGTCATAAAATAGAAGTCATGTATTACTGTTACTCTTAAAAGAAGGTCCTATGAGTTACTCGAGGGGGGTTTCTGTCAGGCACTGACTGTGCCCCCAGGAAGCAAGTCTTTTGGAGGAGATGAGTGAGTCAAAGGCAAGAGGTGAGCCCAGTGTGAGGGGACCAGAAGAGGGTGAAGGGGGTGACATCTATTCTGTGGCCTGAAGGATGGTAGCAGTGAACTTGTGTAAGTCTGAGCAATAAGCCATAAGTCACTGACCTTCCGTATTGTTTTCCTTTTTGGAGGCAAAGTCATCCAGGCTGGACTATAGTGGTGTCATCATAGCTCACTGCAGCCTCAAATACCTGGGCTCCACTGATCCTCCTGCCTCAGCCTCCTGCGTAGGTGGGGCAATAGGCACGTGGCTAAGTTTTTTGTTTGTTCGTTTGTTTGTTTTGTAGAGATGGAGTCTTGCTATGCCCAGGCTGATCTTGAATTCCTGGGCTCAAACGATCCTCCTACCTCGGCTTCCCAAAGAGCTGGGATTGTGGGATTACAGGTGTGAGCCACCACACCCAGTCTGATCTTTTCTTGTTAACCAGTCCTCACCCAGGCACCCTGCTTCATAGCCTGAATTCTATAAGCAGCTGTCTAGAAACCAGAGAGAGGGAGTGGACAAAGTACCTTGTCAAGAACAAGAAGTACAAAGTACTCGAGAACAAAGTACCTTGCATTCAAGCAGTAATTTCCTTTAAAAGGTGGAGCAGACGGCATCCCAGCTGCACGACCTCATTTCTCACCCTGGCATATGGGACTTCCACCTGCCACCATGTCTTTATTTGACGCCTTTCTGTGGACTCTGGGCCCCGCTTTGCCACCCACTCCACAGACAGGGAACGCCAGGGAGTTAGTATTCCCAGGAGCAGTGTCCTATCAGTCGCCGACATGAGCTGGAGTATGAACACCTCAGCCCCCTTGCCCCTTGGGGACCACTCTGCACGGTCTATTTCCCCAGGTATGAGCTCCAGCTGCCCCTGGGGATAGTTGTCTTTTCTTCCCGTCCCTGTATCACTTTTCCCAGGCCCCTCATGGTACCTTCATCACCTTCCCAGGAAATCTCTTGCATCTACTTCCGAGGGAACCCAACTTCAGAGGGCAAACCCAGTGTAAACAGACAGAACACTGCTTCTTCTGTCGTCCCACGGACCATCCCCCTCTGTTTCCGCTGGTGGGTTCGTCCCTGCACTCAGCACCCTGGGTCCCTGCTGCTCTGCTCTCTCATGGAATTGTAAGGGCTTTGAGGGCATGGACGACCAGGTTGACAATTAAGTTTACAAACATCCTGGAAAAAATGCTACATACCTCATCACTTGAAGGGACTCCCGTTGTCCCTTTGGTGACCACAGTGACATTCAGCACTGAGGTGTGTAGCATTTTTTTTCTAGGATGAGTTCCCAAACTTAATTTTCTGGTGTCATATGACTCTCATCTTTGTTTCTTTGGGACCTTGATAAATGTTTGCTTAATGATTTCCTGTGGGCTCTGCTATCTTCCTCCAGGGAGATGCCTGGCCAGGAGGACAGACACATGAGCATACGAACCATGTCCTGGGAGGGAAACCACTCTGACAACTTCATCCACACTAGGACCTGGCCCCGCCTGTGGGTGAAACCTGTGCATTACCGTGCTGCAATTCCTTTGCCTCTTAAGTAGAGATTCAATAACACTTGCCAGGATTTAGTGTCAGAAAGGGGCTTTGAAACTTCAGAAAGATGCTATACAAATTAAAATAGTAGCCACTGCTCCATCGTTTAACTAACCTTGTTGGCCACATAGTAATCATCACAGCAGAGTGCTTTTATATTCACTGAACATCTTTTCATCTGAGAACATCACCATGGTTTATAAACATTAACTCAACAGATTCTTCATGATAACATCCAGGCTGGTCCTTTGGATGAAGGAATAAACTATGACCTGGAATGGCTAAACAGCCTGTCCCCAAACATCCAGGGATGGGGGCAGGAGACAGGCTGCCGGGAGGGAGTTAATCATCAAGAGATAGCCCTGTGTAAACATGTGGGTGGATGAGACAGACCAGCACGGCAGACTCTCAGAGAAGATTTTAGCCCAAACTCCTTTCCCTGCTCCTCATGGAAGCAGCCTGGGATTCCCAGTGGGCCATCCAGGGAAACCTTCATGGAATACCGGGTTTCCTGAATTGTGAAAACCCCTCAAAACCATGAGTAGCTGCTCTGGGCCCAGCAGCAGCCCACACAAGTGGCCTTTTCATGCTTCTGATGATAAGAATAACTATAGTTTCTTACCAGACTGAGGGGGAGGCTGCTGCACCTTTACGGGGGACAGATGGGTGCGGCACACAGTGAGACGGTCTCCGTTTATAGTAAAATACCGTCCTGCTGTGTCCACATCTGCCCTGTTAACACACTGTGCAGGTGCCCTTCAGACCACCGACCAGGGGTCGCTAGCCCCACCTGCTGCGCCTGGGTGCTGGGGGGGTGTGAATTCCCACTTGGGACACTGTGTTGTCCCCTGTGTGTTTGCTCCCTGGCTTGTTCTCCCACCTGGAGAGCTTGAAAGTCGATGACACCATGATGTGATGCAGGAAGCCCCAGGAGTGTGGGGCACTGGCAGAGTCTGTGCCTGAGGTGCCCACTCTGTGGCTTTGGAGAAACCACTGTACCTTTCTATCTAATCTCAGGCCCTCAGCTGTAAGATGGGGAGTTTCAGCTGCACGTGTGATCTTCCACCTGTACCCTGAAACCCCTACATTCTCGATTTCTTGGGAGCCATTGAAAAGGTCCCAAAAGACAAAACTCCAAGGTTCCCAACCCAGCGACAACCAGCTGCTTTCCCTTACTCTTCTCTCTTTCCTACGTTGAGCTTCTGCCTAAGATTACATGGGATGGAAGGAGGGTAGGCTGCCGGCTGCTCAGGGCTAGGGTCCTGTCTGCTTCTCCTATCAAGGGAAATCATTCGATACTTCTGGTATCCTGTGATTCTTTCGTATCAGAGCAGATTGGACTCGAACCGTGTCCGTGCAGAGAGACCTCCCAGCGAAACTAGCAAGTCAAGGAGTTCCCAGGATCAACAGCCCAGACCTCCCCTGCCCCCACTCTGCCAGGTTCCAGGTGCCACTGAGGCCCCGAAGAGCTTTCCTGACAGGACGTGCTGTTTCTCCTCCTCTGTTAACTTCATTGTAACGGGTGTCCCTCAAGTCTCCATTGACCCCTCACATCCAGAAACTTCCTGTAATGGTTATAAGCCACCCTTCCTAAGACACACAGCGTGAAGAGGTAGCCTGGGCACGTGCTGCACAGCAGCCTCGCAGACCTGGAAACCACCTCGTGTTTCATCTCATGCTTCTCCTCTGAAGAGAGAAGCAAACACTTCACACTGTCGGAAAGCACAGGTTACAGCGGACTCCTGGGGCTGGACTCCTGGTTATGCTTCCTTCAGACATTCTGGCCTTGGGCAAGTTCCATAACTTCTTCATGCCTAAGTTTATACCTCCATAAAAAGAGAACAACAGTAACAGTGAAAACACCTGCCCACCCTGCAGGATTGTCAGGATGATTAAATGAATTAATACATGTCATGTATTATCATGCCTGGAAAGTTCCTGCCACTCAGTAGCACGTCAGAAGTGTTTGCTCGTTAAAAATACACACACACCCATATTTGGGCCATTTTATATATATATACATATGCACACACACAATAGAACCTCCATAGCTGACCCTCTCCCCACACTGACCACCTCCTTAAGGTGACCTAATTTTCGTAGCCTGGACATGCAGCACGGGTGGGTGTCAGTACAGCAGGCCTAGTCCTTGTGGTGACCACCTCAGTACGTTGATCAGCGTGTTACCATCCCTTGGGTGGTCACCTTACAGAGGCTCTACTGTGTATGTGTGTGCACATACCCGTAGATGACAGCACCCAAAAACATGCAACAGCAATAATGAACAGCACTCAGCAGGACAGCACCGCCCGTGGACACCAGCCCAGCTATGAGACACCGCTGCCCCGAGGTACCTCGCCCAGTTGTGTGTACTGCACCACCAACGTGAGCGCACGGAAGAAGTTGGGCTTGTTGTTGATTGTGTGGCCTTCAGAAGGTAGGGGGAAGATGTGAGAAAGGTAGATTGAAGTTAAACATGTGTTGCTCTATCTCAAGATCTTTGTTAATTACAAAGGAAAACTGGAATGTTTACAGGGTAGAGGCCTGGCAGGTCTTTTTACCATCTTTACCACCTTGGCAAAGATACTGTCTCGGTTGTTTTGTGCGGCTGTATCAAAATACTTGAGACTGGCGGATTTATAATAAACAGTTATCTATTAGCTCATAGTTCTGGAGGCGAGTAAGTCCAAGTCTGAGAGGCTGGCATCTGGCCTACAGTCCCATGGCAGAAGGACCAGGAAGGTGGGAAGGAGGGACAGAACCAAGGATGACAGGGGAGCTGTACGATGACTTGCATTAACCCGTCTGTGATGGCGGAGCCCGCGCCATCTGACCCACCCCCTCACAGCTCTGTCACATGGGGGGCAAGTTTCCACCACATGCCTTTTGAGGAGCACATTCAAACCACAGCAGTGATCGGGGCTAACGTCACCAGTAATAAGCTACGTTGACATCATGGACCCCTGATGTGATGTACTTAGAAGGACACGATACTTCTGCAATACCCTTGCACAAAATGTATAACCTTAATGTAACCATGAGAAAATGTCAGATAAACCAAAACTAAGGGACAGTCTATAGCACAGCGGACCCTTCTTTCCAGAAATCTGAGGTCATGAAAGACAGGAGCACACTGCATACTGTCACGGCTGCCAGGAGACGGGGCAATGTGGGATCCTGGGGATATGATGAAGTCTGTAATTTGGTTAATAGAACTGTACTGAAGTTAATTTCTTAGCTTAGGTCATAACAACTTGACTGTGACTCTAATTCACTTCAAAAGGAAAAGTAAGAAGTGTGTTACCTCCATATCTAATACATAATAAACAGCACAAAAAAATTGAGGAAATAGTCTCCCAGTATTCATCAACTGTTATCCAGTTTGGCAAAAAGATTCCCTCCCATCACTGCAGGACAAGTGATACTCTGATGTGGTCTTGGTTGTCTTACCTTTGCCTTACTCATTAACTTACTACCCTTGATCTTCAGCCAAGAAACAATGTTTATTTGTTAACATAAATAAAAATAGCAGCCGATATTTACATTAGAAATATATTCATTTGTCAGTTGCAGCCATAGGTTAGCAACGGATACTGGGAAAAGCACTCTGGGAGTATCAATAAGTGTACGTTGCTTATATTAACATGTAGGAGGTCTGACAATTAAGTTTGTGAACTTGCCAACATTTGCCACCGTGTGCTCATGTTGGCGACACTGTACAAATAATTGGGTGAGGTTTCATAACCTGGTGTCTCAGAGTCTCACAGCTGTGTTTGTGTCAGTGTGCGACAGGGTCTTGCTGAGTGGCGTTCATGACTGTTGTGTTTTTGTGTATAGTGGTAAGAATGTCAGAGCTTAAATTAGAACAATGAACAAGCATTAAATTTCTTGTTAAACTTGGCAAGAGGGGAAGTGAAGTCAGGGACATGTTAGTCCAAGTTTATGGGAATAATTCCATGAAGAAAACAACAATGTACAAGTGGATTAAACTTTTTTTGTTTTGTTTTGTTTTTTTTTGGGGGGGGGTTTCAGTTTCTGGCCGGGGCTGGGTTTGAACCTGCCACCTCTGGCATATGGGGCCAGCGCCCTACTGCTTTGAGCCACAGGCACCACCCTGATTAAATGTTTTTTAAGGGGAGAGAAAATGTCACTCATGAAGAGAGGTCAGGGTGGCCAGCTATGAGCAAAACTAGCAAAAACATTACAAAAATTTATCAAAGTATACATCAGAATTGTTGGCTGACTGTGAGAAGCATAGCAGACCAAGTAAATATTGATAGAGAAAGAATTAGGAAAATCTTAACTAAAAATCTCCTTCCTGAGAAAGGCATGGCTCTTGCACCAGGCCATGACAATGCACCAGCTCACAGGGCACTGTCTGGGAGGAGTTTCTAGGAAGTAAACAAGTAACTGTATTTGACATTCTCCCTACTCACCTGATCTGGCCCCCAATGACTTTTTTCTTTGGATATTTCCTTTGGAAAGGAAGACATTTTGATGACATTCAGGACATCAAGAGTAATACAGTGACAGCTCTGATGGCCTTTTCAGAAACAGAGTTCTAAAACTGCTTTGAAGGGTGCACTGGGCACTGGTGTGGGTGCACAGCTCTTACGGGAGTATCTGGAAGGTGACCATGGTGATACTCAGCAATGAGGGATGTAACACTTTCTCTAGGATGAGTTTGTGAGCTAAATGGTCTGACCTCGTGTAGCTGTGCTACCCGGCCTCTCGACCAGGGAAATTGATAATAAACATGTGCTTTGCCTTTCAGAGGCTCAGTTGTTAAACATTTACCAGCCCATCATTGAGTATCTGTCAAAATTATTCTTCTTTCCTTCTCTGGGGCTTGTCTTAAGAAATTATTAAATACATCCATTCAGGATCACATCCATTTTTTATATACATAGAAAAAGACCTTTTCGGATAGGAATTTTATTATAAAGTAAAGTACAATTGGGGACAAATTACTGCCTCTAATGTATCATTTTTATAAATACACATTTCATACTCTGGTTAGATGTATTGGAGACCATCTCATGATTTTGCTGACAATAATTACATCCATTCAGATGAGAAAAGTGACTGGGACGTCTTCCCCACAGCAGTGTCTGTGGGCTGGCACTGATCACCCGCCACCAATCATATTAGCCATCATCAAGTGTGAGCTTTGGTCGTTAGGCATCCTTGAACCTATTTTCCAACCAGGTGGAAGTGCTGAGGCACAACATGATTTAAATGAGCAAAGCGTTATTTTGCATGCTGATTTCGTAAGTTGTTGAATCTGAAGATGTTCTTTCTATATAAACCACACCTACATTGACCCAAACTCTTGAAGACACCTGTGTTTTGTCATGTGGTCATTTTCAAATCATGTCTCCCTGTTTGGATGACGTTCATCTCTTACCAGGCTTCAGAGCTGGTCCCCGGTCTGATTCAAGATGCTTTCCAGGCTTGGGAGCGTCCATGTTCGTCCCCAGTGACTGCTGTCTGAACCCACCTTCTCTCCTTCCGTGCCTGGCCCTCACTCTGCTCCCGCCTGGGATAACTTGTCCCTCCTTCCTGCCCAGATGAATCCCGCTGCTTTTCCAGGCACAATGTTAGTTCTGTCCTCCCGCTCCAGAAAGCTCTCCATGAAGGCTTCTGCAACCTTCCTCCTTGCAACTCCATTCATTAAGAGATTACATGATTGTGCATGTGTGTGCACATGTGTGTGTTATCTCTCCAACATGACTTGAAGCCCTGACAACAGAGACTCCTTTCTGTGCATCTAGATGTCACCCTAGAACCTTAGTATATACTCAGTAAATATTTATCAGCTGCTTTTAAGAACAAATGAACAGAAACCATAATTGAAGTTCTAGATTTTATTACTTTCTCCAACATTAGGCTTTTACCTGAAAGCAAATGCTTTGCCTCTAGGAAACTTTTACTTCTGAATCTTTCTATTATTATAATCCGTATTTGCATGACACCTGTCATCCTAAAACAACAAGTTAACCTTCTCAACAGTAGTGAAGAGACAGAGCTCAGTCCTAGGTTGTCCTCAAGGCTGTTCAGCCTCATTTTGTGAGACTTTGTCACATTGGTTTTTACTAGCGCCTCTGTGAAGGGAAAGGCCAGCCTCTCCTTTGAGGGCTTCAACATGCTGAAGAATGTTTCCCTATAATACCTCAGAAATTGTTCTGTCCTTCAAACAATACCTGTGTCTGCCACCTCCATTCTGCCAAGTGCTTGTGTTACGTTTTACAGCTCTCTTGATTTTACCTAAGTCTCCCCCAGTGACAAAGAAGCACCATTCTGATGAATCATGACCCCAGATGAACAAAGCCCAGACCCACTTAGATCTTTGTCATGCTTTGAGAAGGTCTGTGGTTCCTTCTGGGGAAGGTCGGGTTAATGGTAGGGAACTAGTGTGCTGAAGGATCTTTGGCAACTGCTCAGAAGTGTTTACAAGAATTTATTTGTTAGGGTGGTTTGCTTTACAGAAATGTGGCTTAAAAAAAAATAGGCTGGCTAAAACAGGTCCCACATTACACTTGTGTGAGTTGTCCCGAGTGGCATCAATTATTTTCCCCGAGGCTATTAGCTCAGAGCCTGAGTACCATGCTGGTATGTTCACAGGACTGCCATGCACAAAGATCAGGCCACCTCTGTTCTGTAGATGCCTGGCCGGCTACTGTGTCTCCCCGACTGTGGTGATCTCCAACTCACTCGCCACACCGGAGACGGGGAGACAGTCATCCTAGACATTTCTACCTGGTTTGTCAGACCTGCTAAGTCCACTCTTTTAGAAAGAAATTCTCTCTTAAACTCTATCAGTAAATATCACAGTCTCAAGAAGATGTTAGGAAGCCACAGGCCGAGGCTCCTGCTCCCCCCTGGGGTGCACCCATCTGGGCCACCTCCTCTGCCCACTCTGAGGGTGGCTCTGGGTCTCACTGGGCTGTGTCTAGGAGTCCTCGTCACTGCGCACTCACCGGTCTCCCCTGCTAGCAGCTTTCTGGTGGGCTGTTTTCCTCCACACCAATGCCTTTTTCTCTGTCAATTGACAAGAAGTGCCATGGAGAAGGAACAGCAGAATCACAGCTTCTGGGCAGGTGGGGAGGGACCCTGTTTGCAGCCCTGGGGTGACTGGTTCTGGGCGTGGGCGAGGCAACTCTGCCAGCTCCTTGCATGGCGAGGAGGTGAGTCCGTGGAGGGTTGGGGTGTGGGGAGAACGCACCTTGCTCCCGCTGGCCTGCAGGGACTTGTCCACACAGCTCCGACGGCTGCAGGTCTCAGCCCATCCCACAGGCTGCCGACCACACACGGCTAAGCCGGCTCCTTCTACATTAGCCTAAAGAAAAGGAAAGATTTTCTCACTCCACCAATGCCAGAATGTGGTTTTGCTCCAGTACTGAAAGCTCAGTCACGACAGTGCTGCCAGATTGGAGTATAAGTTGTTTCTTGTGACGACTGAATTTTTATTGAGAAGAGGGCGCAGAGCCTGGCTGTGGGCAGCTTCTCGGGGTGCAGTCTGAGATGTCTTCTCCTCTAAACCTCCTTTCTCCTGGTCGCATTCGGAATACCCACATTTCTACTTTCTGTCTCTATAGATGTGCCTATTCAGGCCTGTCTAAATGTCACCATCTCTCTCCCCTTTGCCCAGATGGCAGCGACTTGATTTAACTTTTCCTTCTATAACATTCTACCGAGAAGGGTTTTTAGTGTTACCATCCTCCCTCTAAAACTGGAGATTAAAATTCCCAGCCTTCCAGAATGGGTGAATAATGGCTTTGTCATGAGAAAAATCAATTATCTGCCCCCACAGGAAGTGAAGCAGGAAGTGGTTGACAAAGGCCTGTACTTCAGCTGAGTAGCGAGGTTATGTGTGTGACCCCAAAAGGTTATGCTTTCCTGCTTGTCTTACCAAACGCTAATGATCTGGGCGGAGGAACCAGAGCCCAGCTACGGCGGGGAGCCGGCGGGGACTCTGCAGGGGGAATGTGCCCCAGGATGCACCTTGGGGAGATGGAGAGTCCCCGTCAGGGGCAGGGGACACAGTGGGCTCTGGACAGGTTTCCTTTCCGAGGCTCAGGGAGCTACCCAGCCCTGGTGAGTCAGCTTTTGACTGAGGTCAGGGAAGCTCAGCACCTCCGTGGTTTATGGGCGGCAGAGCTCACAGGGCCACCCATCTTTCCAGCTCCACTTTAAAAACAAACAAACAACCTCCCCTCCCAAGCCTCCTGCCCACAGCTTATCCAGATGTGTGTAAATTAGACACATAAAGTCAACCCCTTCAATGTGCACAGAACAGTGGATTTTTGTCTGTTCACAGACACGTGCAGCTGTCACCACCCCGGGGACACTGCCCTCATGTCACAAGGAACCTTACACTGAGCAGCAGACATACTCCCGTCCCCAGCCCCAAGCAGCCACTAACCTCCTTTCTGTACCTAGGGATTTGCCTATTCTGGACATTTCTACTTTCTGTCTCTATAGATCTGCCCATTCAGGGCATAGAACATGCCTGCAGTCTTTTGTAACCAGCTTATTTCATTTAATAAAATGTTTTCAACGTTCATCCTGGCTGGACTCATGTACCAGTCCTAATGGGTTTATGTGATTTTTGGCTGATCTAAGTACTCTTCACACTACTCTCCTTCTTGTCTTTGAATGTACCTCCTCTAATCTTTTTGTGGCTAAGCTCCCTCTTGCCACAAGGCCTTTGCATGTGCTTGTTCACCTGTCTGGATCTCATCATTCTTCTGAATTCTTCCACCTGGCTCTGTCTCCCTGAGCCTCCATCACTCAGCCCACATTTGCCTCACTCTACAAGCAATCAGAGCACTGTGTTTCTCTTCGGTTCTGTCTCCCTGAGCCTCCACCACCCAGTCCACATCTGGCTTCACTCTACAAGCCATCAGAGCACTGTGTTTCTCTTCGGTTCTGTCTCCCTGAGCCTCCACCACCCAGTCCACATCTGGCCTTGCTCTACAAGCCATCAGAGCACTGTGTTTCTCTTCGGTTCTGTCTCCCTGAGCCTCCACCACCCAGTCCACATCTGGCCTTGCTCTACAAGCCGTCAGAGCACTGTGTTTCTCTTCAACATTTACTTTATCTTGTGCCATCATTTATGTTACACTTTGACCAATGTCATTCTCTCCAACAGACTAAAAGCCCCTGTGGGGTGCAAACCAGTTGTATCACCCATCTGGCCTCCTTCTAGAGAATTACATTCCAGAATGGAATGTGGCTGTCTTGGGAGAGCAAACACATTGAGTGTGTAGCCAGTAACACGTTCTTGCTTTTTCTCTGCTACAGCTCCCTTCCTGGTCGTGGAAAACCCAGGAGGAAATACCCAGCCACCTGAGTCACTTGTAGATGAACACCCCCTGTCTGACTTCGTGCTCATTTCTTACCTTTCCAGAGGTACAGCTGACTCGGAGGGGGAGGCTGTAGGAGAGGGTGTAGAAAAGATTCTTTTGTTTTTTCGCCAAATTAATTCACTCTGGCAAAAATAGGGAAATCCCCAACCAGCTGTTCCAGTGACTAGCAAGAAAAGTATTCCCTTGGAACACAAAACACACACTCTGTGTGCCGGCTCGCTTAAGAGAACACTCAGAGCCTTTCAGTTCTTGCTCACGCGCAATGCAGGGGGACAGCAGCTAGACATGGTCTTTTTTCTTACTTGGAATTCCCTAAAAAGTCTGGGTTCAGCTCTGGCGCTTTGGTGCCAACATCAGTTCCATGGAATCAAGTGGAAGGTTAAGGGTGGAGAGCAGAGGGAAGACCAGGGGCCAAACGAGGTGGCCTGCAGCTTTGCTGCTGTGGGACAGACTCTCTGTCCTGTTGCTGGAGTCTGTGTTCCAGTTGTCAGGTCACACACAAGGCCACACACTTTCTCTGTTTGCATGCAGAGAAAGAAGGCTGGGAAGTATTCATGTCTCCGTGAAGCTGTATTTTAGATCTTTTCTTGCACATCTGAAATGAAGCTTTGCTACAAGTGTTTTGAGACCCGTTCAGGCATAGTGAAGCATTATATGACGAAACTGCAAGATCATCATGGTAGGGACACACTGTTTTGTCTTTGTTATCTCCATCACTTACCGCGGTGTTTGGCTCAGGCTGGGGGCTCAGTGGAAATGGGACAGAACTTCTGAAATGAGATGGTGCATGCCAAACTGATGCTGCAAATTAGATTTTACAGCCCCGTGAACTAAGCCCATTTCCTATGTTTTCTATTTCTCCCCAGCGTTCCTCTCTCCTTTCTGTTTTCTATGCCATGGGGTATAAATATTTATAGGTACTGGGCGGTGCCCGTAGCACAGTGGTTACAGTGCTGACCACATGCACCGAGGGTGGCGGGTTGATACCTGGCCCAGGCCAGTTAAACATCAGTGACAACTGCCACAAAAAAATTGCTGGGCATTGTGGAGGGAACCTGTAGTCCAAGCTACTTGGAGGCTGAGGCAGGAGAATTGCTTAAGCCAAAAAAAATTTGAGGTTGCTGTGAGGTGTGACGCCATGGCACTCTACCAAGGGCGACATAGTGAGACTCTGTCTCAAAAAAAAAAAAAAAAAATTATAGATACTTAATTTTTTATTGTTTAGGATAGATAATTAGTAATAAGTAGATTCCATCAGCAAATAAATCAAATGATTATTTTGCTACCGATAAAATAAAATTTAAAGGAAAATGATTCAAAAGTAAAAAAATAGTTTACTAGCTGTGTTTTTATATGTCCTTCAAAGGACATGTTATAACACTAGAAGGACATTTTATAAGTCTGATACTGATAAGTGGAAGAGGAAGTTTGTGGAAGCGCCGCACACGCACGCATTTGCTTCCTCAGGCCGACATACGAAGGTAAACGGCACGGAGGGCTGCCTTCCTTCTTTTCCTTCCGCTTTCAGAATACCTCTCTAAGGAAAGAACAAAATCACAGTCGAGTCCTTCTGACAAACTCGTCAGTGATGTCGACGTGAGGTATCTCAGACCAGAGGTCTCCGGGTACCACGGGCAAGGGTCCAGCTGGAACCTAACATATGTACCCGGGACAAAATGGCAACAGACCTCACAGAGGAGTGAGGTTACTTGAGTTTAATAATTTGCAAATCGTAACCCCTCCAAGTGGAAGGAGATCAACTTGAATTTTCTTCCTTAGATTTCCTTTACTCTCAAAGCTTTGCCTGTCATTTAGACGCTGTTTTGATCCCATAAATGGTCCCTGAGCATCAATCGAGGTCCTCCTGTAGATTCTGGGAAAAGAGCAGGGACCAGCGCACAGAGTTCCTGTTCTCACAGGGCAGCCCGGGAGAGCTGATTACATCCCCCAGAGTAAGATAGAACAAAAACAGGACATGTCTCTTAGGGTTGCTGAGAGGATACAACAGGGGGTGGGATAGGGAGGAGGAAGGCAGAGAGGAGAGAGCCCACCTCTGCCGGCTGTGCAGGGATCTTGGACAGAGGTGGATGTGAGCAGTGGCTGAGGGAGACCTGTTGTTAAGATAAAGAAATGTGTGTGGTTTAAGGCTTCATGGAAGGAAGCAGTAGAAAGAAAAAAATGTTGAAAACACAAGTGAGAAGAAAAGAATGACATCAAGGATGTAGAAGAGCCCCTCCTCGGCCAGGCAACAGAACTGCGACTCCAGATGTCACGGGAAGAATCTAAAGTGAGGAGACTGAAAGTGTGCTCACGTGACCTGGCCCTGGAGAAGTGCCTCTTAGGGTGATTAACAGTTTCCTATATTAAGAAGTAGGAAATTTGAAGGGTAACGTGTGAGACATTTCCTTGCTAAATTATATGGTATGAGGCTTCTACCAAGGAAGTAAATTAAATACCCATAAAAACAGTGTCAAGGTTTCTCAAAGTTTGTTCCCCAAAACACCTGCCTCAAGTCACCTAGGTACTCACTCCAACTGCATAATCCTAGGCCACGTGCCTGGCGCCTCACAGCAGACTCTCTGGAAGCTGGACTTGGAAAGCTTCATTTTTTATTTTGGTAAAAATATGTAGAGTTATCATTCTAACACCTTTTAAAGTAAAAATTTAGTAGCATTTGGTACATTCACAATGCTGTGTGGCCATCATAGCTATCTATGGTGTTAAGACACCCCATCAGCCCTGGGGGAGACCCTACTCCCATCAAGCACTCACGCTGCAGCCCCGATGACCTCTGTCTCTGATGGTCACCACTCAGCTTTCAGTGTCTGGGGATCTGCTTGTTGTGGGCATTTTCTGTAAAGAGGATCGCACAGCATGACGACTGTGTGTGGCTTCTTCCACGAAGGGTAATGCTGCCTAGACTCACTCACCGGTGTCTTGATTCCTTTCCACGGCCGTGTGACACTCACAGCAGGATATACCACGTTGGCTTTGTCCAGCCGTCCGGTGACACTCATCCGTGTCACTTCCTCCTCTTCTTTCTTGTGAATCCCTTGTTTTAATGACAGCCCTCCTCGGTGCTGTGAAGCAGCATTTCATGGGGTTTTGATTCGCATTTCCCTACCGACCACCGACCCTGAGCACCCTTTCATGTTCTTTTTGGCCATTGGTATATCTTCTTTGGAGGGACTTCCATTCAGGTCCTGGGCTCATTGTTTACCTGGCTGTTTGTCTTTTAGTGGCTGAGCTTGCAGAACTCCCTTTTCATATTTTCTGGATACTAGCCCCTTGTCAGAAATAAGATGTGCAAATATTTTCCCCCATTCTCTGAGCTGGCTTTTCACTCTGTTGAGAATGTTAGCTTTTAATTTTGATCAAGTCCAATTTCTTTTCTTCTTTTATTGCTTGTAGAAACGTACTCAAGGTGATTGTGTTTTTTTATGATTATGACTATTATATTAAGGCAACCAGTCTTGCAAGATATTGGAAGAATTGCCAAGATATTGTCTGTTGAGGATAGCACGATCCCAATATTAGATCAGGTTTAGGTGTGGACATGGAAGAGTATCACAGACATTGTATACATTTTATTCACCTATTTTTTGAGGCAGAGTCTGAGCTGTATTTTTTTAATTAGAAAATACTTTTTATTAGCACAAGTAGTATTTCACCTTTAATTTTGATTATAAGTAGATTTCATGAGTTATTTTAAAAAATTGAACCAAAAACAAAACTCCCAATGCAAATCATTTAGCTATCGTTACTTGTTGTAGTTTCATGGGTCAAAACATTTAGGTAGTTTGTATCTCACATGCATTTCATTCACCAAGAATGTGTTGAGTCTTTCCCACATACTCGTCAATGTACCAAGCACGAAAGATAGAAAGATAAAGGGACATGTTCTCTGTCCTCCTGGGTCTGACAGTCTTGTGGAAGATAAAAACGTGGTAGCAGAGAAGACAGTACCACACATGGACTTCTGTAAGAGAATGAGACCAAAGTGCTGTGAGTTTCCAAAAGAAAGCATGATGAACTGTATTCTTTGAGTGATGGGAGTTCGAAAAAGGTTTTTTGAGCAAGGGGATTCCATGAACTCCTTTACTTTTTTAAAATTTGATTCTGGCCGCAATGTGGGAGCGGACTAGACTAGAACAGACCAATATCAGGCCGTGAGGTCAGTTAGAGCAGGCATTTTGGCAAGGCGTTATCTTACAGTTTTGTTCAGCCCTTAAAAATGTTCTAAAATGTTTCCAAGGTTGATTCAAGGTGCATTTTCTTATACCTTTGTTATGGAAAGTTTCAAACATGTATGCACCACCAGCACAGTTAGCAAAGATGTGGCCAATCCCGGTTTACCTAAGTCCCCTTCATATTCCTTCTCCCAGAGTTTTAAAGCAAATCTCAGACATCATATTATGATGTCCATAAATATTTTTCTATGTAACTCTAGCACACAAGAATTTTTCAAAAATGCATCTTAATATCGTTATCCTACCTAATAAACATTGATGGTAGCTTCTCAATGGTATGAAGTTTTTGAACTAAAGATTACAAATATTTACATATAACATTCTATCTTATTTCCTATGCAGAATGTTTTTTCCTTCATAATTATGGTGGGAGGAGTAAGGGTGATTGACTTTTTTAAAAAAGAAAATAATGCCTCTTAAAATACACACAAAATACATAGCTCCCAGAGCCACAGTAGGTATTAGCTCTGCTATGACGTGTGTTTAACGGAAGAGTTTCTGCTTCACTTGTTCTGCGCTTACAGTTTGAAAATAATGTGTGTAAGTTGAGCTGTTGAGAAGTTTGACCTCAGGGATATTTTATTACCCAATAATAATTCCTCACTTTTGTGCCATGCCTTAAATTTTCCCAAAGTGCTTTCATGGCTACTATTTAATGAACTCCGAGAGTTCTGCTGTGCAGAGATGTCCATTATCTAATGTTTACAACTGTTAGCAATTTTACTTTGTTGTAGCTTTTGGGCTTGGAATGAAATAATAAACAATATATGCAAAATCCTCTACTTGTGAGCCAAGAAAGACTTTGTAGTCAAGCCTACATGAGTGATGAAAGGAAATTAGTGCAAGATCTCACCAGTTATAATGTCTTAATTTTCTGTAATGTGGGACTGTTTGGCATTTACATGGACACACACATCGCATAATGATTTTTAATCCATGATTGTAAGTTAATATTTTCCATGGGCTTAAAACCCACTCATAAATTTCCTGAACCTCTTAGAAAGGAGCTTGTAGTAAGATTAAGAAACATGGTAAGAGATGAGTTAGAGCAGGGCTCGCGCCTGGGATGTGCTGACGAGGCGTCTACGTCAATGCTCTGTCTGTCTCCCCATTTCTTCAAATTTCAGCAACATTCCCAAACACGGGTGAGACAAGGTTATCCTCAGAACGTTCCGTAACAAAGAGCTTTGTGTCTGATAACTGAAGAAATTAAGCAGGTGTCATGTTTAATGTGGAATCTTGCTCTTTACTCATGAAATAGAGACATTTAAATGCTCTTTAAAACAATGTTCTCTGCCTTCTGTGAACTGATTCCCATTCCCAGTCTCCATGTGGCAGCTCCAAATCTGCTTGTAAGTGGAAAGTTGTCCCCACACCTTGTGCCCCAGGAAAGGGAATTTCTTACAGTTCCTGTAAGAGACTGAAGTTCCTGAAGTTCACTCTCATTGAACTGGCTTTGGTCACCTGCCTGACTTGTGTTTGGGAGTCCTAACAGGCTATACCTAATAGGGTAGAGGTCATTTATTCTTCAAAAAAATGGTATGCTCATACCATAAGAAGGTGGGATGAGTGCCAGGCAGCAACAACAATAAAACCATCTTCTGTCATTTGTGATTATCCTGATTAAAGAAGGATTTTGAAGACAACCCTTGTACAGGCGTGGAGCATAAGCACACGGCTTTCTCTTTGGAGACAGTTCTGGCAATAACCTTCTCAGGTTAAATTGCAGCCCTGAGCACTTCTAAAGCTATTAAAGAACTTAGTCATAAAGAGGCAAAAATAGGACTACTATCTACAGGGGGAATGGATTGGAGAAGCCCAGGTAAAGAAGTGTTAAAAAGCAAATGCTAACAAAAAATTAAATGTTTTATACCATCTCCTGCCAGACAGAATTCAAGGTGAAAGTTCAGCTAATAGGAGAATGTTTCTGGTGGGCTCTTGGAACCTTTTCTGTTAACTAAAAGCCAGAGCCCCATAGTACAGTGACCTTAGAAATTTTGGAAGTGGTAACAATGGTGAAAAGCAAGAGAGGTTTAAACTCTGTGCGTTCTGTAATGGAAACAAACCTGTTGTCATGTAGAAATTCCACGGAGTATTTGGCTGTCAATTTGTTTTAGAGTTTCATTCCAGGAAAGTAAGTTTTAACTGTAATGTTATGGATAAATTTAAATATTTACACCAGAGGGAAGAAAAAAGGAGAAACCCCTCTGTCCGGGAGTCTCAACTATTAATCCCACCTAATGTGGGGCACAACCTCTGTGCAGCCCACTCTGCTGGGAAGATGATGCTTCTGTTTCTCTTGGCTGTAACTTCTCTCAGCCTGGGCTGAATGTCATCCTAGTTCCCGTTCATCCTCTGGAAGCCACAGGGTATGCCTGAGTCACAGAGGTTACAATGCAGCCTTTTCTGGTTTATATCATGTGCATGTTCCGTATTAATCTTGGAGTAGCATGCCACGATTCTGTCCTAGCCTAGTGCGCCTTCACCAAATGCTGCTTCTGGTGATGTCTACTGAGAGTGCCACAGCGCTTATTGGTATTGGTGTCGACTGATTGAAGGAAACCGTTTTTCTCTCCCCTAGGAACTTTCTTAGGGTATCCTACCCAAAATGTGATTTGTTTCAATAATTGTGATGCCCATCTTTATCTTTACAAGACTGAATAATCTTCTAGCCATGCTAAGAAGAGTATTTATTTTACAAAAAAGAGGCATATCTGTAAGCATTTTGGAGGGTGGGCATATTTCCCACAGATTTAGAGACTGGATGCGTGTTGGCACTCTGTGCAGCCAGGGAAAAACCTGTCTTGGATCTTTTGTAATTGAACTAGAAACTTTGTACCAACCCAGAGTGTATAAATAGTATCATGTAACATTCATTTTGAAAGATGCAGAAATGTTAGGAAGTGGTGCTTTGAAATCATCTTCTACTAAGAAATACTGTTTGCCAGCATCAAGCAGTGGGGATAATTACCAGTTTCTTTTGTCCTGTGAAAAATGGTACACAAAGATTTAGGGGGTCCCATTATTTGAGGAAGTATCATTAAGTCTGCATAACTGTGGCATCAAAGGTAGGTACCACTTACAAATATCAGGGGGAAAAAAAGAAGCATTCTCAGAAAATAAGAGCATGCACTCTAGCTAAGTTATGTAAATAATGTCAGCATTTCTGGAACTTGTCCCTGTTTTCTTCCTGGGACCTTTCAAATGAAAGTTTAGTACCTCTTTCCCAGTCCAAACTGTTCAGTACCCCCTGGCTTGTAGCCATTGGAATTAATTGCAGGTGCCACTGTGGGTCTGCAGCGCTTGGTGAACATCAAGGCAGATTCCAAACTCAACTTGGCGGCCTCAGAGAGGGATCCTCTCTCCTTGTTCTGCAGTGTGTTCAATTCTCAGTGGATTTCTGAAGCCACATTTTGCCTCTCTTGAAAGAAAATAGAAGGTATGTGAAACAGAAAAACAAATTGGACTGAACTCTAAGTTTTTGGAAGAAAAAGTGAAGAAGAGGATGCGGGAAGTGTGAATTACAGGCTAAAGCACTTCTGTGAAGCTATTTCCCTCAAGCAGGAGAAGAAAAGGGAATTCGATGATGGTATATTTGCCCTGGATTTAGGAAAACAGCTCTTTCTGGTGTTCAAAGTCTAGGCAAAGTCAGTACCAAACCTTGCCCTCTGAAGTGCGGATTAAAGGTCCAGCAATGTCATCAGAACCTGGGAGCCTCTTCAGAGCTGAATCAAAATCCACATTTTAGCAAAGTTCCAGGTGACCATGCATTTGAATTAGCAGGAAAAATTTATATTCCAGGTGTGACAGCCAAGCAGACCCAGAAAGAGGCAAGGGCAGTGCTGTCCCTGGGCAGAGCGTGTTCTGGGGCAGGGCCACCAGCACTACTCGGCGTGTGACCTGTGGAGGTGGATGAATGGCTGGAGGGGTGGGTGAAGGCATGGTAAAGCCCTAAAAAGAAATAAAAAGAAAGAAAGCCCTTAAAAGAAGTAAATATACACAACCGATTAAAAGCAGCCACGTTGTTCTTTCACTGCACAGCCTTGCTTCATCTCACTCTCACGTGCCTAGAGTCAGGACAATAAAGCCTGTTTAAGAATTGATTGGACAGATATGGGCCCCCAAAAGCCTTGGGGCCAGGTTTGGTGTGTAGAAGTTGAGTGTTCCAGGAAAAGAGAATCCCACCCCCAAACTTATCTGACACTCTGCATGTCTGCCCTGCCCTCGTGTCCCTGTTCCTGTGGAAGCCCAGGCCCAGTTAGCTGTCACCTCCTAGCGCAGACCCTCCAGAGGCCTTGCTGGCTCTGCCAGGGCGCAGGTGCACACCCCTCAGCCCACACCACAGCGGGCCAGGCCCTGTCTGCCAGCACTGATGGCCAGGTGACAACAGGAGACAGCCCCTGTGTCATCTCTAAATTCACCAACTATTCTGGGAGTAGCAGTGGTGTCTTTTTCTTATGGGCTTGTTTCACGGCATTCAATAAACTGTCGGAAATCACAGCCAGCTAAAACGCATATGAATATTAGCAGCTTCTGCTTGTCTGAGGCTGCAGGGATACGGCTCTCAGCTGGGTGTCTGCCCCGCCACCTGGAAGCTCTTCTCCCCAGGCACCTCCAGTGCCAGCCCCGTCTAAGGAGCCACAGGCTTCCTGAGAGGACACCTCGGAATGGAGGGCCAGAGCAGGGCTGCGGGGGAAGCACAAGAAGCAGGGCCGAGGAGACCTGCATTGGAGTTTTAAGTCTCCCACTCACTGCTCGTGTGACATTAGCGATTTTCACCACGGCTGTGAAGCACGCCCCCCAATGCAGCTGCCTGGCTCCCCAGCCTCAGCTTCCTCCTACGACGTGTAGGAACATCGCGCACTTCACTCGGTGCTCAGAAGGCGCACCCTGAAAGCTTTTCAGCGCTTTGCAGCGCGCTGGTCCCTGCTCCGAACACCGTCCCCTTGGTGCCCAGTGCGCTGTTTGGGGACTGTCACTTGTCCATCGCTGCACTGATCAGAAATCATGGTCTGTGTCAAGTACACTTCTTCTGGCACCTGCATAGTGATTTCTGCCCACCTCGGTCCTCCGCTACATCAAACAACACATATTCCGACACCCAGTCTCTGCCACTCCCATGTAGACAAACCGCCCCCTTTGCCACCAGTAACTGACTTGCAAAAAAATCCCAGAATCCATGGCTGGGCGCCTGTAGCTCAAGCGGCTAAGGCACCAGCCACATACACCTGAGCTGGTGAGTTTGATTCCAGCCTGGCCTGCCAAACAACCATGACGTCTACAACCATGACGTCTGCAACCAAAAAATGGCTGGGCGTTGTGGCAGGTGCCTGTAGTCCCAGCTACTTGGGAGACGGAGGTAGGAGAATCACTTAAGCCCAGGAGTTGAAGGTAACTGTGAGCTGTGATGTCACAGCACTCTACCCAGGGTGACAGCTTGAGGCTCTGTCTCACAAAAAAAAAAAAAAAAAAATCCCAGAATCCAGCAGTTTTTATTTTTGGGACATGCCTTCTGCAAACATCAGTACTTTGGGCATTCTTGAAGCAAATATAAATTTTAGAAATGATTGTCTTTTAAAATAAAGCATATAGATTCATCGTAGAAGAAAAGTTGATTTCAGTACAGACAATAAAAAAGTAGAAAAAGAAAGTCGTAATCCTGGCCTATATAAAGAACTGCAATTTGGCACTTTGGTGAATCGCCTGTGAAATCTTTATATAAATGAAAAGATACATTTATATTCCTATAAATTTTTTTTAAAAAATGTACAAATAAAGGCATATAATATACATTAATATACATTAAAATATTTTGAGTAGACAGGTATGTTTGCCTTTAACTGCTCCTTGTTTTCAGAAACAGCACACAGACAGCTGTAATGTTGTTTCATGACCTGCTTTTTTCACTTGTGTGTTCCTTGAACTACTGAATATGAATCACTAAACGACCCAGTCCCTAGAACATAGCTGAGCCTGCGCACAGTGAATATATATGAAATAAATGAGTAAATATATCTTAATGTATTTTCTGTGTAAAATTTGTTTTCTATTTTTGATTTTCTTTAAGTGGGGTAAATTTGCTGATAAATTATTATGAAAAGTTTCATGGGAAAAAAACACCTCATTTGAAGGGAGATTAAGCTGAGTTTTTATTAGCCTCAGTTGGTGGACTCCTGTCTCAATAACGTTTCATCTTGGAACTGCACACAGACTCATTCAATGCTATTTTTCCTTTGGAATTTGTGGGGTTTAAGCATAAGGTTTGCAGAGATTGGGCAGTTACAAGGGTGACCTGTGCCTTTGGATCCCCGGCCAACAGGCCACACCCTGATGGCCCTTAGGGTCGGGTGGAGGTTTCACATGGGAGGGGACCAGGCCTGGTGCACACATGAGCCCAGGGCAGTCCCTCTCTGAAGGGAGAGGACTCCCTGCCAAAGGGCAACTGTGGCTGAGCTCCATTTGTGTGGCAATAGGGGACTGGGTGGTACTAGATCTTGTTTTTCAAAAGAGGTCAAAAATTGGAATATTCATGTAAAATTCCTCATTCTGAATAATGACAACTCATTTAATTTTAAAACACAAATCTAGACAAGCAAACAAAACCCACCTGAGAACACTGAGCCCTGGGTCAGGCCAAGAGCAGTTTAAATGGTCTAAAAGACCCCAGACACCTGTGTGCCAGGTGGAACCTGCTTCAGAAGGCTGGCCGGGCCTGTCTTTGTTCAAGGTCACGACATGTCATTCTCTAAACCAGACTTTGATTCTCAGCAGCTCTCTCAGACGTCGTAAGAAATGGCAGTTTTGCCAGTCAATCACTTCAGGTAATGCCAGTTCTGTAGAGGAGGCTTCCCACTCTCTGACCTGGACCAGTGAATTGGCAAGAACAGAGAGAGGTCTTCGTATACTCAAGGAAGTTCTTATTTCCAAGGACAGCTCTGGCACTAAATTATAAAAACCCTCAGATTTACCTTCCCTTGGAGCTCTGCTAGAGTTAAAAGTCTCTGCTGCCTCTTTAAAAGGAAGCAAATGTCAAAACCAGACAAATCCCAGCCAAGTGATGGGAAATGTCATTTTAGGATAATAGCCTTAATAGCATCTATGCAATGCTCATTAAAATATATTCTTTCCCATGAATGCCCTTAGCTGTGTAGGACGGGGCATGGCTTCAATCAGACAGGCTCTCAGATCAGCTTATACCCAGATACAAGCTTCAGATTCTGTCCCACACGAGCAGCTGAGGAAAGAAATCTGGAACATCTTATTTTATGGCTAAAATGCTTTAGGAAGGAATGGAGGCTTGCCATCTTTATTATTAACCATCTGCAAGTATTAGGGTTGGTTGACCAGTGGAGGCTGACATGGTCACTACCCTGGACATCTTGATTTAATGTTAAAAGACAGAGGGCTACAATCCCCAACTCTGAGAAAGGAGGTGCAGTTAAGATGCACCCAAGTAAAGTGACATTCAGTGGAGGGGCGACTGTGGGAGCATGGCGTGTACCTGACTCTGCTCCTGGTCCAGGTGACAGGTGTACTCACTAGGGCTAATGCACCTCAAGTCACCTTGAGTGTCCAGTTTCTGCACCATATTTCATGGCTACTCCCTGGGGCAGGGCTGGCACTGAGGAAACAGCCAGAACTGACCTTCCATTATCCTAGGAGACACAGGAATTACCCCAGAAAAATTGTACCTGCATAAGAACTTCTGTGCACCCTACAGAACCACGCAAAACACACACTGGGCAGAGGCAGAAGGCTACCTTCCGGGGGTGCTGGCTGGCGTCTGTGCCAGGCCCCTTCGTGTGTTTCTCTGCTCCGACCCATTCTCAGCCCCACCCCTCAACAGGCCCAAGAACTTGGAGAGTCCCAGATGCCTTGATGACTTGGGCTTGATTGGGGTGAGGTTGGGCTGATTTGTAGTTTATTATTGAACACTTTCTCCTTGAAATGATGTTTGGTGATTGTATTCTTTTTTCTTCGTTTTGTGACATTCACCCATCTATCAATCCATTCAATATATTATATGTGTAGTGAGTGCCTACAATGTGCTGGATGCTGTGCTAGGGAACAGGGGCAGAAAAGTCATCCAGGGATGTGCGGTTCCTGTCCTTACAGAGCTTGCAGAGATTCACATTAAATACTCCCACAAACAGAGAATATTGTCATCAGGCTAAATGCCATGTTACTGGGCACCCCCACCCTCCCTCTTTTTTTTTTTTTGGCATCCTCTCTGTCCCACCTTTTGTCCAACCCCCTCTATGTCAGCAGGTCCCAGACGGGCTTTGGCAGCTTTACAGAGGGGTGACCCGAGGTGCCTGCGCACAGCCCGTGGCTGCTCCGGCTTCCTGCCTGGGGCTTCTCTGATGCTGAAGCCTGGGGACCTGCCCAGAACTCACAATATCAAGCTGGAGGTGGGGGGTAGGGGGGGCAAAATAATGCCCACAGACCTCCTTACTAAAGCTAATGAATTAATACTACGTACCTCCCCTTTTACCCCATGGGGAACAGTTCCAAGATGATTTTCATAAGGCTCTTCAGAAGGTTTCCAGAAGGACTGAGCACCCATCCCCCTCAGCAGTGGGTAGACCACAGTGGATGCTCTCACTGGCTTCTCTCTTCCCTCCCCCACTCCCCTGGTTCCCTACTTCTTCCTGAGACCAGTCCCAAATGAGCTACCTTCATGTGAACCCCTCTCAGGCTCTGCTTTCAAGGACCCCAGGCTGTCAGAAGCATAATGTCTCGGGGTATAACTCAAACACCAAGGGACCCTACCGTGATCAGGATTGTAACAGAAGATAATGCTTTATCCTACCCAGAGCCATTTCCCTGTCAGTAGATCCCCAATTTTACTTACCAGATATCTCCCCATCAGAGAGCTCAGGGATACCTTGTATTTGATCTAAACCAATTATAACAATCCCACTTAATTGACCAATTGACCAATTGATCCAGAAGTGAACATGTGACCCAATTTAGATCTGTGACACCTGCAAAGAGGTCTGCTAGGGCTTCTGGAAATTTGTTTGCCATATTCCAAAGGCAGGAAATAGATGTTCTCTGTATCTGGGTATGACTCAGAGACCTGTGCCGAGCATCTTGGGGTCTTTGGGGCATCTGGCTTAAGGGCAAGGCCTGTACACTAAGATAGCAGAGCAGAAAGTTGGCAAGATCTTGTAGTTTTGACAAGGTTGGACCATTACATTGGCTAACAATTTTATTATCTTATTGTTAGATGGTTTTATTGTTTATTGTGCTATTTCCTTATTTCTTTTTAGCTGAGGTGTTGGTTCTTAAGAAAGGGTCATCTTCCTTAAAGAGGTGGGTACTGATATGGCAGCTAAAAGCATCAGAATTGAAACCCCTACCTAGAAGTAGGGTCTGATTTTCTCACCCGCTGACTAGTTCTAAGAAATACAGGTTTAATTTATTTCTGGCAGCTCTTTCTGATGCTGCTTTGCTTCTGAAGGAAGGTGATGAATACCTATGAGAAGGAATGGGTGGGGCTTACCAAGAGCAGGAGGGTCAGGCTGTGAACTTACACAGGAGGAAAAGAGAGATGGGCGTGGAAGGATGAGGTCAAGCTTGCACACGATCCTCAGAATAGCAGCCTGACCCCCAGAAGCAGCAAGCACCCCTGGTGCCCAGGTGTTAGTTCCTAAGACCATTCCCCAGTAAAAGAAACCGGGATCCTTGCAGACATGGATGATTCAAGGACCCTGGCAGTAAATATACAAGATGAACCTGGAGCAGCCAGAAAGTAAGGAACTTCTAAAACAAAGTAAACTGGAAACAAAACTGTAACAAAGGCAAATGAGACAACGGGACCACTGAAATCACTCCCAGTGGCCAAACCTGGAACAATTTGGGCAAAATAAATCTGTATTTGGATTATAACCCAAAATAGAAAATAAATATCTATGTGTCCATATGATTAAATACTTTCATAAATTAATACATAAACAAATTAATAGGGGAGAAGAGGCAAATCTCCTGAACAGAAAAATTCCATCCAACGTATACAGATTCTCTGGCCTCAAGGAGGTGGAGCACAGCTCCCCGTTTCTTACGTGGGGGCTGTGTAAAGTGACTTCATTCCAAGGAGTACAGCTTGGAAAGGTAGAAAAGTAACTTTACAGCTGGGAGATGTCACCAATAGTTCCTCATCAGCTGCTCAAGATTGGCAGCAACAGTAACAAGTCACATTGTCACAATGTGTCTCTGATACAATGTGATGAAAATGGCATCTGCAGAATCTGGGATTTTCCTCCCGAAACCCACACCCACAGTCATGAGAAACAATTTACACAAATCCCAGGAAAGGGGCATTCTGAAAAATGCCTTAGCTGTACTCCTCAAAATGACTGTCAAGGCCATTACCAGCAAGAGAAGTCTGAGAAACTGCCACAGCAAAGAGGACTCTAAAGAGACACGAAACTGTGATGACGTGACCAGACTGGAATCCTGAGACCGAAGAGGGACATTAGGAAAAAACTCAGGAAATCTACAGAAAATATGGGGGTTAGTGAGTGACACCAGGTCATTGTTGGTTCAGTGACTCTGATAAACGTGAGATGTCAGGAGGAAGAGAAACCGAACACAGGGATATGGAGACTCTGCTATTATATTTTAGGGATTTTTCTGTCAGTCTAACTTATTCTGGAGAATGAAGTTTATTTGATACACACTCTTGCCTCTCCAGGAAATACTGCGTACTGTAAACCAGGAGTGTCCAAACTGCAACCCGTGGGCCACCTGCAGATTATTTAAAAACTGCTTTGCTTCTCGATGGTGTCGGATATTGTAAAAAAAAAGTATGCACAGAAATTTTCTTCGTTCATCAGCTTTTGTTAGTGTCTGTGCATTTAACATGGGGCCCAAGGCAGCTCTTGTTCTTCCCATGTGCAACAGAGAAGAAAAAGATTGGATACCCCTGTTTAGCCATTCCTCTCCAGTGTCAAGATTTCTCAAGAGTAGTTTTCTTGATTTAAAGGCAAGTGATGTGAAAGCGTAGGCATCATTTTACTCAGGGCCACCAGATGGCCATGGTCTAGCAAAAGTCTACCCTCTGGACTTTCTACACATGAACTTCAGGCACAGGTTCTAGAGTAGTCAACCACCAAAGAAGAGTCGACCGATTATGTCTGTCTATGTAATGGGATACATCTGACAATCTTAAATAAGTGCAACTAATACTCATTATAAATATAGAACTCAGATAGTTCGTACCAAATTTAAACCACATTTTATATTCTAATTTGTGTTCCTTCAACAAATATGTAATGATTGCCTACTATGTGCCAGGAAGTATTTAAACCAAGTGCCTTTGATTTTCACAACTGTGCTATGTAGAAATTGCTTTTGGAACTGATTAATTCCAAGCACTTATGAATTTGCACCTTTAATTAGACACTGGTGCAGTCTGTTCCCAGTTAAAAATAAATAGTAGTGATATATCACAGAAAAGGTACTGCTGGTGAAGGCGCTGTGAACTTACTGTGCAGTTTATTTCCTATGTAAGGTCCAGACTTCTTTGAATGATTTGTTCAAAGGTTGGAAGAAGAGGCATGCAGAGCCCTTTCTAGCCATGTCTTGCCTCCTGACGTACATGTCTCAGCTTCTCTGAAGCTCCTTCAAAGCCACAGCTAAATATTATTCACCTTTGTATCTTCCAGGCTCTCAGAGGGCCTTGCCCACAGGCATTTCATACATTTGGTGGATGAATTAAGTGAGGTTTACATCTGTTGCACCTGTAACTGGGCTGGAGGCTTGACTCAGAATGTGCATCTGGACTGCTGCTTCCTTTCTACCCTCGAAGGTCTCTGGCAAAATTTAGAAAGCTTTTGTTCTCACGGCTTAGCAGATTCATGTATTTTAGTGCACTATATATTATATATTTTACTGCACTATATGCATTTTTCATATCAATCCCTGAACAATTAGAAGCATTTCTTTTTCTTAACACATGTCAAAACATTTCAGAGCCCCAGTTTGCTCTGTAGAATTTTAAATCCTGAGTGGGTGAAAGTCCTAATGGGCAGATCAAACCTGAAACATTGGAATCTGATGTGTGGTGACATTCATTTAATTGCTTTACAAGACGGAGGCTCAGTCAAGCTAATCTTCCTCAGCAACTCTTATTTCTGATCTTATTATTTAGGCCATTCAGACCAAGTCCTTGGAGGGAATTAGACAAGGTTTCTGTTCCACGGAAGATTCAGTCCATAATTATGTGCAAACTTCCCAACTCATAGTCCATCCCAGCTGTTAGGAGAATTAATGTCCCTTTTATGCCTCGCTCATCCCTGGAGAGGGGAGCCACAGCCTGTGTCTGCTGGAGCTGCCCCTGTCTCCTCTGCACCCCCCCACTACACTCCATGCCTTCAACTGAAACTTCTACTCAAGTGGCTTCCAAATCCAGATCCAAATCTCTGATTTTTATTCTACACCCCAGATGCCTGCATTTCCAAATGCTCCAGTTAGCTTTTTGAGGGATCATGTTATTTTCAACTGGCATTTAGCATAATAGCTTGGAGCTATAAAAAAGTAATAAAAGAGGAAATGAAGCCTATTCACAAAAGCCACTATTTGGAATCAACCTAAATGTCCTTCAGTGGATGAATGGATAAAGAAAATATTATGTTAATATATATTAATACTATATATTAACACTATATGTATATTCATAGGAATATTAATATATAGGAATACTTTTATGCATATTAACACTATATACATAGGAATATTCATATATATGTATATATATGAATAATTTTAAGCCTTTAAAAAGAAGGAAATCCTGTCATTTACAACAACATGTTTGAACCTCGAGGACATTATGCTAGGTGATATAAGCCAAGGCTCAGAAAAACAATTACCTCATGATCTCACTTATATGTGGAATCTAAAAAACTTTTACTCATAGAAGCTGAGGGTAGAATGGTGATTATCAGAGGCTGGGGCTAGGGGCTGAGGGAAGGATTGGGAAAATGTTCTTCAAAATATACAAAATTTTAGTTTAGCAAGATGAATAAATTCAGGAGAGCTATATAACACGGTGACTATAGTTAATAACAATGTATTATGCACTTGCAAACTGCTAAGAGCATAGATTTTAAATGTTTTCACCACCAAAAACCAAAGATGACTCTCTTAAGAGCTAAAACTTCGCTGCTATTGTTGTTGTTGTTGTTGCAGTTTGGCCAGGGCCGCGTTCAAACCTACCACCCTCGGTACATGGGGCCGGCACCCTACTCACTGAGCCACAGGCGCCTCCCAAAACTTTTCTTTTTATTGTTTGGGATTCATTGAGGATACAGAGAATTAGGTTACACTGATTGCACTTGTTAGGTAAATAAAGTCCCTCTTACAATCGTGTCCTGCTCCCCAGAGATGTGCCATACACCATGACCCTCCCGTCCGCCCTCCCTGCTCCCTCCTTCCCCTACCCCTCCTTTATATTAGCTCATCCACTGCCTTCATATTAGAATTGAGTACATTGGATTCTTGCTTCTCCATTCTCATGATGCTTTACTGAGAGAATGTGTTCAATTTCCATCCAGGTTAATACAAAAGATGTAAAGTCTCCATCTTTTTTAATGGCTGAATAGTATTCCATGGTATACATAAACCACAGTACACATGTAATCCATTCCTGAGTTGGTGGGCATTTAGGTTGTTTCCACATTTTGGCGATTATAGATTGAGCTGCAATAAACAGTCTAGTGCAAATGTCCTTATGATAAAAGGATTTTTTTTTCTTCTGGGTAGATAGATGCCTTATGGGATTGCAGGATCAAATGGGAGGTGTAATTTGAGTTCTTTGAGGATTCTCCATACTCCTTTCAAAAGGATTGCACTGCTTTGCAGTCCCACCAGCAGCGTAAAAGTGTTCCCTTCTGTCCCCATCCACGCCAGCAACTTTGTGGCTTTGTGATGTGAGCCGGGGTTAGGTGATATTACAAGGTGGTTTTGATTTGCATTTCTTTGATACTTGGGGATGACGAACATTTTTTCATATGTTTGTTAGCCATTTGTCTGTCTTCCTTAGAGAAGGTTCTGTTCATGTCTCTTGCCCAGTGATATATGGAACTGTTGGCTCTTTTTTTTTTTGTTGCTTAATTTGAGTTCTCTGTAGATCCTAGTTATTAAGCCTTTGTCCAATTCATAATATGCAAATATATTTTCCCACAATATACAAATATCTATTTGCTTTGGTTGTTGTCTCCTTACCTGTACAGAAGCTTTTCAGTTTAATTAAGTCCCATTTGCTTATTTTTGTTGTTGTTGCAATTGCCATGAAACTCTTCTTCGTAAAATCTTTTCCCAAGCTGATAGCTTCACGTGTTTTCTTCATACTTTCTTCATGGAATTTTATTGTTTCATGTAACTTAGATTTTAATCTTTTATCCCTCTTGAATCAATTTTTATAAGTGGTGAAAGGTGCAGGTCCAGTTTCAGTCTTTTACATGAGGTTATCCAGCACAATCCCCTTTAAAATAACAACATCATACTGTCAAGATTTAGAAAAAATAATTATTTGTTTTATATGGAACCAGAGAAAACCTCGGATAGCCAAAGTAAGTCTTAGTAAGTCCCTATTCTAAGTTCTTTAGTAAGTCCCCAAAGTAAGTCCCTATTCTGTTGGGACCAAATAGAAAACCATGAGATGAAACTAACCTCTTACATCCACCTGATCTTTGATAAACCAAACAAGAACGCACACTGGGGAAAAGAATCCCTGTTCAATAAATGGTGCTGGGAGAAAGGGATAGCCACAACAGCTAAAACTTTTACCTATTTTAAATAGGAAATCCTCCAAAAGGATTTTTAATCCTGCTCCCTGGTGACTAGTCCTCAGGTTTGTAATATAATTATAAACCTTTTCCAATAAAATATAGTAAACATATTTAATCTTTGATTTTTTACTTACAGATCACCATTATACATATCAGCTGCTGTAACACATCACTTAGGCATTAGTGATCATCTGGAAAAAATGCCCTCCTGTAAACATGCCCTTCTTGTCTGCTTTCCATCTTCCTCGCTGTTGGGGTGTCAGCTGTCATTTCTTGCTGTCACTTGTGTCTGGGCTTCCAGCCTCAGCCCCCACCCTTGCCCCCTGAATGTACCCCCCTTGCCAAATGGTATGACTTTAACTGCTGTGAGTTATGAAACCCTATACAGCTAAGTTTTTAGACATTTCTAAAACAAAAATAAATTAGTTCTAAGCAAGGCCCTGAAGAGTTATTTTATGAGTATGATCTGAAGATGTGTTTACGTCAGTTTTATCCATTCTGAAACATTTTTGCCCCATTTATTAGTTTAACTGTCCCTGTGCATATGAACATGGCCTGGCAGACAGTGCTTTTTTGACTTGTTACCTACTCTCTAATTCTAGAGAACTTGCCTACCAGCTCTCACTCAGAAGAGAATGAGACCTGCAGCTATAACTTCTGTAGGAAAATGATACTGATTTCTGTCTCTTCCTACTTAAAGGCTGTGATTTTTGCTGCCTTCTGAAAGACGTCAACAATCATCTTTTCAGGGTGTTTCCAAGTGTGGTCTTTGGACCAACTACATCAGCTAGGCTCTGATTGCGTGTTAGATGCAGATTCTCAGGTGGTGGTGGTGTGTTCTAGGTGTCGGTTATTTTTTTTTTATTTATTTTTTTTTTTTTTGTGGTTTGTGGCCAGGGCTGGGTTTGAACCCTGTACCTCTGGCACGTGGGCCCGGCACCCTAGTCCTTTGAGCCACAGGAGCCGCCCCAGGTATTGGTTTTGAATCCTGCTCCCCGGTGACCAGTCCTCAGGGGCAGCAGTGTCCACAAGGCAAAGCCGTGCTCCCCCTCGGTGCCTCACGGTTCTCCAACCCCTCCTGGTTCTGCACTTCTGTTTTCTTTTCACACATTTCACTTATCCACTTTTTCTTGAATTTTCTGCTTTCCAGACCCTCCACATTCAGATCATTCCTTTGAACACATTTTTATCTGTTATCAGTCTTTCCTTAATGAAGAGCAATTAAGGTAACTATTTACTTTCTATTACTTAATTCCTGTAATATGCCTAACACCTTTCCTGAGCCTGTGAGGTTGGTAGACGGGTTACTCAAAGTGATGAAATTACACTTTCTGGGAGCTTTTCAGAAGGAAGTGCAAGCATATTCATGTTCTTAAGTCCAGAGATGTGCTAGCTGACTTATGAAGCCATTTGCAGGTACATGCAGAGCCTCCACATTGTACACAGCCTATTATTTTTCTGTCCTTTTCCTTTCAAAACACTTCTGTTAGTCTTTTTGTTTTTATATTTTGGCACTTTTCTCTCCTAGGGCTGTGTTTTATAGTCATTATGTGTCTCTCCTAATAGAAGACATTAGTAATCTGAATACATTTATTGACCTGAAATAAATATATACGGATCTATATTTTGCGTCATTGTTTTCTATATCTCAATCAAGTCATAAAAAGGCAGAAAAGAAATGAAATGAACATCACTCAACACAAAAGTAAATTAAGTTTCATACTTATTTAAATTTTCTATGATAAGGAACTCTTAAAAGCTCTTATATTGGTACCCTATATATTTATATAGTAAATTATGCCTTGAGTAGAGTGATGTGAAATATAGTAATATTCATTACTGTGGTAATATTCGGCTGGCAACCATGTGTCAGAGCAGCATGGCAACAAGCTTGGCATCACGGCCAAGTGAGAGGGGACCTCTGTGGACGTCTCACACCTTTCCCTTGATCACTCTTATTTATAGGCATCCAGCATCCCCCCCCCCAAGGGACCCTTTCTACATCCTACCCTGCCTGTCCTCCCGTAAATTTCTCCAAACTCCAGAAGTATTCCTTAGTGAATGTTTCTGATCCATCATCTTGGTGTCCAAGAGAAAGTAATCTATCTATTGTTTTCATTTTATAAACAAAGTTGATTGAATGAAATGAGCCTTGGATTATCGACATCTATGAAGTCCATGTTCTTAAGCCCTGATCCCCAACATCAGAAGACTATGACTTAGCAACTTGCCATCCCACTGGGAAGTATCGCAGTTTGCGGGAAAATTGAGCTAAATTCTGAGTACAGAGTATTTGCCACTTGAATCTAGATCACTCTTCTAACATGAAGGTTGATGCCCTTGATCTCCAGGATGCCACGTGATTTAAGTGTGTCTCAGACCCTCATTTCCTCTCTACAATAATGGATTTGGGTAAAAAACTGTATAACTTGGTTTTAGAGAAAAACCTCTTTCTTATGGTTTTTAAATGATAAGATGAAAAGGAAATTGACCCCTTTGAGAAGAAAGGAGGTGAAATGGAGCAGCCTGGAGGGACCTACAGGAATTAAGTGGCCTCTATTTGAGCAGGGATCTCTGGGGGCCAAGGGAGCAGAGGGAGGACAGCTTGGACAGAGAGAGATTATGGGCGGCAGCAGCTCAGAGTAATAGGTAGTTTAAAGGATGTAATTAACAGCCGCCTTCTGAAGAGCAGCACAACTGGCCTTAGGGAGAGGGGGTCAGGGCAGAATCGTCTTCCAAGCACACGGGAGAGGAGTGTTTAGATAAGCAGTTCCCAGAACAGTTTCAGAGTGACTTCACCTGCATGCAGGAGCTCGTATTTGCTAAGATCAGCCACCATGCTGCTAAGAAAAAGAAGTTTATCGACCTGTGTGATATTCTCCTAATGAAGAAGACAGGCGAAAAAATGTGGGTGCATTCCTTGTGCATATATATTTGAAGAGACTACAAAACACAGAGAAATGACCTTTCACAGAGGGAATAAAGGCAGATCTGTCCCTGCAACTCAACTCGCCGTCGGGGAGGGCTCAGCTTGGATTTCTTTCTGTTTGTAAAGCCCACAAAAGTCTTGAGTGAAAACTTCTGTGGCAAAGTTCTTATAATTCAGAAGTCCTCACTCAAGCAAGGCCCAGGCCTGCTTTGGCTGCGTGGATGGCACCGCCTGGGGCCTCCTGGCTTTGTTCTGCTTGGCACCCAGAGAGGGGAGGAGCCGAGGACAGTTCCCCACACCCATACCCGGCAGGACGAGTCTGGCAGCTTTCAGAACAAGGCCAACTGAATAGCCAAATCATAGTATGTTTCCCAAACTGAAATGACTTTCTTCACAGAAAGTTGTTACGCTTGGCCCACGTGTGCCAAATGCTGCCGTGACCCACTTGAAGGCAGCATCGAGCTCCATGAAACTTGAAGCTGTTGCTAGAGCACTGTCAGGTGGGCTGGCCGGGCCGTAGCACCGCACCGCTGGTGTGAGTGGGACCAGCTCTTCTAGGCTTCCTGTCCAAAGGTAGTTTGAGGTTCCTTTTAAACATTTGAAAAGAAACACCCTTCTCATTTTCTGTCTTCAGAAGCCAACAGAGGTTTTTGATGGAGGTTGTCCTCATTTTGTTTGAATGCATCACCAAAAACCAGAGCTGGCCATAGCAGGGTGGACTCTGCAGACCCAGCCCAGGCACCTCTGTTACCAGCCCAGGCCTTGGCGACAGCAGCAGCTCTAGCAGTGGCCAGGCCTCAGAGCAGTGGTTTCTAACCCATGTACCCCGAGAGGATCTTAGGTGTGCCATGAAAACGTTTAAAGGTCATTAATTATTTTCAAAAGAAATTCAAAGCACAGGAAGTATATTTTTTTTACTCTTTTGTGATCAACATAATTTAAGTGTGCCATGGACGTTTCACTGTAGGTTCAAGAGCGCTGTGAGATAAAGAGGTTGAGGACCACTGCCTTCTGTGGAAGGCAGGTATGGGGCACCTCACATTGTTACGTTTCCTACATTTGAGCCAGAACTCAGGAAAGTTCATGCATCCTTCCAAGTTCACAGAGCTGGTTCTTAGAAGGGTCAAGACAAAGCCCAGTGGGCTAAAGAAATGTGTATGATTGGCTGGCCAGATGAACAGGAGGATGAGTCCTCCAGCACTTCATGAAAACTCATTCCAAACCCCGTAAATGCCACCGCTTATGTTCCCCATCATGTGGGTGCTCCATACAGTTCCTCAGAGCAGACAAGAGGGACCGTTGTCCCTGGAAATGTTCATACAGCTGTGCCTCACCTTATAGAACACACACCTCAACCTTACAGGTAGAGTGACTATATACAATATATACAATTGTATATAGTGACTACAACCCTGCTGTTTAAAAAAAAATTCCTTGTAAAATAGATTACTTTCCTGAAATATAGAATAAGCAACTTCAATTTACCTGCTTTATCAATCCAGATTTTCTTATGTAAAATTCTCTTCACCTGGGTCTTCTTCAATTAAGTGACCTGAAAGAGTTAATGGAACCCAAAGCCTTCCTACACAGCACAGCCCCAAGCAACCCACTGTTGTAGAATATGTGGGTTTGGGTTTGTTTGTTTTTTTTTAAGACATTCTTATCTGGTCCCCCTTGGTTGAGTGCCCTGGTGTCACAGCTCACAGCAACCTCAAACTCTTGGGCTCAAGTGATTCTCTTGCCTCAGCCTCCCAAGTAGTTGGGGCTATAGGCACCTGCCACAAAGCCTAGCTTATTTTTAGAGATGAGGTTTTGCTCTGGCTCAGGCTGATCTTGAACTGGTGAGCTCAGGCAATCCACCCGCCTCGGCCTCCCAGTGTGTTGGATTACAGGCGTGAGCCACCACACTCGCTCAGCAGAGTGTGCTTTTTAAATCATGATCCCCAATGGGCTTTCAGAACTGCAGTCCGAACTCTGCATATATTGTCCATGTTAGTCTCTCTCTCTCAGCTGAGAATGATGATTTATGAAGTGTCCTCCTGCACCTATATCCTTCTGCCTTGCCGATATAGGGCCAACAGTATGAAATCACTTGCCGTTTGGTTGAATGGGTTGGCGTGGAGCACAAGCCACAGCCTCCCCCCACAGGAGGCTCTATTGGGGTGTAGCAGAATGGAAAGTGCAGGTGGCCGCAGGACCAGACGTGGATGTGGGTTGGGGCAGAGAAGCAACAGGGACTGGCGTGGGTGGTGGAGACGGGCAGCCAGCGCTCCGTCAATGGGGCAGGTGACACCCAGCTCCAGCTCATCGTTACCAGGCAACAAATGGAAGCCAATTTGTCAAGGAAAAATACAAATCTACACCTCTTAATGTAAAATCTTCCAATTTATTGATATTAGTAGCTCACTCAAATTTAAAAATCTTGCAAGTGAGAGTCAAATTTAAAGTTATTTGATCCACTGGTTACTATTGTGAGGGTTCTGGACCCTACAATAACATTTAGTGCATATTGAATTGTATAATCATGTACTTATTCTCTAAATAAAGTACAAGAAAGCCCACCCATCTTTTTGTTGAAATCATACACGTCCTTGAATCTTTGCCTTAATCACTTCTTTCTTAAAGCTCCCAACTCTGTGACATCAGCCATCTGGAAGGCCTGCCCTGCACAGCCAGAGCTCCACTGCATCCTCTCTTTCCTGACTTGTGATTATTTCACAAAAATGGGTCCTGTTTTGCGACTTTATCAGAAACCTTCCATGGCAAGACACATATCTAATGCATCCCTTATGGCAACCTCAAAGCTCAATAAATGATTTTTTTTAATAAAGGGAAAAGGGAATAGTGCACAGAAATACATAATTATACTAGGAATGAGTTTAGTGCCTTGATGTTCCTGACTTTCTAGCCTAGACAAGCCAACATGTTAATGTCTTGGGCACCTTGCCCTGACGAGCTGAGAAGCACCAGCTTACCATTAATTTTCAAGAAGAAAGCACTTGGCAAAATAGCTATGAGCTCATCATGTCTTTTCTAGAATAAAGCTATTGTGGGCTATATTTAGTCCCATGGAGGTGATTCTTTACAAGCCTTGACTGAAAATGAGAAATTTTCTGAGCCAACTTTCATCTGTAGGAAACCTTCCACTGATTGATTGATTTTACAAATATTTTAGAAACAGAATCTCACTCTGTTGTCTAGACCAGAGTGCCATGGCTCGCTATCCTAGCTCACAGCAACCTCAAACTCCTGGGCTCAAGCAGTCCTCCCACCTCAGCCTCCTGAATACCTGCCACAATGCCTGGTTAATTTTCTCTACTTTTTGTAGAGATGGGCTCTCACTCTTGCAGCGGTTGGTCTTGAACCCCTGGCCTCAAGTGCTCCTCTGGTCAGCCTCCCAGAGTGCTAGGATTCCAGGCACAAATCACCATGCCTGGGTTCAACAGCTTTCATGTTCATTTGTTTCCTCATGAAGCTTCTGGTTGGAAACTTGTCAAATTTGATCAAGGTGAGAAGTCCTAACAGGCATGGACAGACGTCTAGAATATAAACTAGGAGTAGGCAAATGGGGTCTTTAATCAGATACAATTCAGAATACGTTTTAGAACAGGAGTTCTGAAAATGTGGTCCCCAGGCCACACCAGCCAGGAGCTTGTGAGAGACCCTTATTCTCAGACATCCTGTGTGCTTTAAGAAACCTTACAGAGGACTTTGATGCAAGCAAAATTCTGAGAACCAGCTCCAAAGAGCCCATGGGACCAAGGAAAAGCAAATGTCTCCTCCAGAATTTGGTGGGGTTGGCGAATCTTCCACTTTGCTCAGTTGCCTTTTTCTCAGCTTTGTCCGTTGCTCATTCAGGAAGCTGACATTTGCTTCACGGTCTCAGACTACCTTCCAAGGATACGGCGTTTGTGACAGCTTAGATGCAATCTAACACAGAATGCCGTCAGTGAGCTCAATCAATCGTCAACTAAGGAACTGATTTAAATCCTTTGTTAGCTTTGAGAAGAAAAATGGCCTTAGAAGACACATCTATAAAAAGGTGCCCAACTTCTAAGTTGGTTCCCTTTTACAATCCATGTTCACAGCGCATTCTCTTTACAAGTGAATTTAATGACTGTATGTGGACTGGTAGTACCAAATTGATAGCAATGAAGTCACTGGTGGAAGGTTACATTGTCCCGAATGTGACTGTGGGACGTGCTAGAGTTCCCTACTGGAGTATTCTGGAAGCCAGCCTAGATATCTACCCAGCACCCATTTCACCCCTGCACTTGCTCTGATTTGGTATGACCCTGGGAAAACCCTTGAAGTAATTATGTGCTAACTTAAAACATGCATAAGGACACTATCGTTCCGTAATAATCACTAAATGTTGTCCCCCAAAGCACCTTGGCTTGAGATGACCCCACACTCGGAAAAAGATGCATGATTTCCTCCCCATATTATGCATCTTTTTTGAGCAAATAGATATCAGAGTTTTGAAAACTCAATTTCCTCCTGTATAAAATGGAGATAATAATAGAATCAACTTCTTAGAATTGTTCTAAAAAATAGTATAGGTAATCCAGGAGCACATAGCACAGTGCCCGGCTTAATAAACACTAGTCATGGTTAAAGATAATTTTATTAATAGAATTGTAAATGTAAAATGTCACATTAGACCTTATTCCATTAAAAGTAAGCACACAGGGAAGGTACCAAGTGTCCCAGCAGACCAGCAGCGCCACCACTCTGGTATTTGCTGTTTTTGTTGTTACCTCCTTGTTCTCTGCTCCTTCAGTGCCTTGGCCAGTGTGAGCGCTGCAGCGTGGGGTTAGGTAGAAGGAGGGACAAGGTAAAGCGTGCAAAACATCAACTCTGGCCCCTCCACGGTGCCCAGGCTCCAGGAGGCCAGCTAGGAGACCTAGGCACCAGAAGATCAAGGGAGCAGAGAGGGCCTTGAAGGACGATTTATCTCTCTAACCTCAACTTACAGAGCCAAAATGTAATTAATTCTCAAGGATTTTGGGAGAAGGAAATTTCCCTAACCTTTCACATAAATGTTAATACGAATAGAGAAAAATTATGTATGATGGCGAAATCTCATTTTGGCATAAACTGTAGTATTTCTTAGAATATGCTGGAAAGGTACAGTTCCATCTGTGACAAATTGCCCCATAGATGGGTTTGGTGAGAGGATAGACGCAGAGGTGGGAAAGGGGATTCTTGGAAGAGAGGTATGAAAAACATTAGGATTAAATAAATGGCCGATAAACCAGAGACTTCTGAGTTTGCATTAGTGACATAGAAAAATGAGAAACATCTGGAATCTTTACTTATTTTACTGGTCTGAAACACAGTTCTGAGGTCCTTTGTTGAATCATTTACTTTGTAAGGACTTACTAAAAACAAAGGCCTAAGGATGTGTTGAATTCAGAGCGTGAAGGTCTTTGAGGAAACCATTTCAGTTTTTACTTTCCACCAGCTCAGCTTAATGCTGTCTCCCCAAACTGGTCCTTTTGTTCCATTTCAATACACACTTGAAGAATCAAAGGCTTACAGACCCACTTGAAATTTAACAGTAAATTTTTGGAGGGAGAGAGAAGTCTAATTTTCTTCACATTGTTAAGTTATATGATTCTTTCATAACTAACACTCTTCCTACCAAAAGAAGGAAGAAAGGGAGGAAGAGAGGGGAGGGGAGGGGAAGGAAGGAAGGAAGGAAGGAAGGAAGGAAGGAAGGAAGGAAGGGAGGAAAGAAGGAAGGAAGGAAGGAAGGAAGACTGGCCAAAGAGAAGGGAATTAATTTGCCTAGACGATGGTCCTTACTTCTATTGTGGACAGTGCTGAGATACAGGAATGAGGTTATCCTCAGGGAGGAGAAAAAGAAGTTATGAGTCACCCAAACCCCACAGTGTTCTCAGTCAGGGTTTTCCAATGCCCTTGCTGGGCCCATAACTAGTTGCTTACTGGGAGGAAAACAAAGTTCCAGGCCAATGAGGTGACCTGCTGTTGGAATTCTGAGTCTACCACTGACTTAGTTCACACCAAGGCCCTGTGGGGCCTATGTCTTTGAGACCAAGGAGCGGGGGAGGAATAGAGGGAGAAAGAAAGGTGGAAAGTGGTAGGTGTGAAATATGCATTCCAGAAATACTCTCCACCATGCAGCAATTTGCTGGTCTTCTCCAGCACTTTATAAGAAAGTTAACGTGGTGAGGAGCCGGATGTCACGCTGAGCAGAAGCTGCATTCTGAAATTCCACCAGCATTCCCGTGATGCTGCTGGGGAGCCAGCTGCACGCTGGTCTTTTGTAGTCAAGTTATGGTGACAGAAACAGTCCTTCTGTCTTGTCTCTCTGTGCCCGAGCTGTAAAACCCAGGAGACTGAGGAACCCTCACCTGGAAGGGGGCAAGGCAGGGGCGGTGACTGCCGGTCAAGACCATTGTTCTCAGGGAAGAATCAGACTCACCGCCTATCAATCAGATGGTGGGCCTGGTTATCTCTCTGACCAGGTAACCTGACCTTGAAATGACAACTAGGGCAGGTTGGGAGAAAGAAGGAGGACAAGGCTGCTTTCTGGGAGGCATTGGCAGAATCCAATAGTGATTGGCCATGATTAATTTCATCATCCTCGTCAGCCTATTTATTTTCTAATTGAAGCATCTCCCTGGGTAACAGTTTCCGTAGAATTAGTAGCCACTACGTAACTTCATGCTTTCTTTTCTTTGTGAAAAATTGCCTCTGATTAATCCAATCAACCTGCAGGGAAGATCTTGGTGTGCGGCCCCAGCCTCACTCGCCCTGGGGTTCTGTCAGCATTCTCCTCTCTGGCTCAGTCCCACATTTCCTGGGAAAGGAGATGTACGTTGGAGACAACCCCCCCCCCCTCCACTCCTGGCAGCACCAGGCTGCTGGCAGCAGTGGTGTGGCCATGAGCCAGATGGAGCAACTCCAGCTAGAGCGTGCAGTCGACCTGCAGGAGAACAACTACCAGCAGACCCAAGACAAAGGAGGTCAGGATGGCTGAGAAGCAGAGCAGGCCTGGCACCTGCATCCCAGTGAGGGGACACGGGATGAGGATCTGAGCCCTGAGCCCACAGGGACCAGAGGGACAAGGCTGAAGGAAGCACAAAGCAAGCTTGTGTAGGACATCAAAGAAGGCATTCTAATCATTTCCTGCCACCCGGCTTCCCCACATTCCTGCAGTACAGACAAGGAACCTGGCGTAGGTGTGAAAAGGGGGCTGAGATGGGACACCACACAGGGACACACAGGGACAGGGAGCCGGGGGTCTTTATGGTCATGACAACATAGAGAAAGAGATGTTCTTCAAAAGCCCATGAGAGAAAGATTGCAGCCAAGTAACAGCTTCCCTGCAACTGGGCACGGTGAGTCTGGGGAGATAAGACTCCAGGCATTTCTGGCTGGTGGGATCTGCCTATAATCATCCCTTTGAGGATACAGGGTCAGCAAGGGACTTCTGGACCCCAAGAGGAGGACAAAAACAGTGGGAAACTGGCAAGTGGTT